>VMOF01000220.1:31717282-31861072 GCA_011764245.1 Trialeurodes vaporariorum
TCTCAGTGCAGATGGCTCGTAAACGCCAGCATTGGGGAGCAACAAAAATAAATAAAGACCTATGGACACTATGAAGGGAGGACATGTTAAATGGAGACGGGTCAAATTTCCTAATGGGCTGCGGCCTAGTTTGGATCGGCCTGGCTGTGTGAGTGAAACAGCAGTAAAAGAAAGGGAGAGAAGAAAAAGAAGAGAGACATGAAAAATAGAGAGAAAGATGGACATCATAGAGGAGATCAGCTATATTGGGGCGCCAACATGAAAGGGGAGATAGGTAGGAAGGAGTCATAAGTTGAACATGTAATGTTGAAGCACAGCTCCAGGTATCCGATTCAAATACTCATACCGGAAGGTCCCGCAATTCGATTGGGAAATCGTCCTACTTTTATGAGTGCGCCTTCATTTGTTGAGGTAGACTAAAACGGTACAGGCGCGTACGAATAGTTAACGACTTCCAACCCACAGCTAACCCTAACGAATTCTCCTCCCGAAACTTTTCCCGCAATTCGATCTATCAGTCTTACTTTTATGGATGATGTGCCTTCATGTTTAAATATAGACTAAAACTGTACAGGCGCGTATGAATAGTTAACTACTGTTCAACCCACTCCTAACGCTTTCCAATCCAAATACACCTCCCAAAAACTCCCGCCGTTCAACCGATGGTAGTGTGTCACACTTTCAGGAGATCATCAGGAACCAAATAATGTTGCAGCTGGACAGTCCCCCAAAATACGTTGGATTTTGCGTAAATAAGTGCGAATTCGTACGGTTATGACTCTCCATTAGCGCTCGCCGATCATCTGCGTGCGTGACTGCGTGGCATTATTTGGTCCCTAACCAAAACAACCAAAATAAAACAGAAATAAAAAAATTATGGAAAATCTGACAATCGTCAACAATAAGTATAAGTCGTATCAATAATGCCAAAGAGACAGTCTAAATCCTGCAAAAAGGCAGAAGGTCAGTGCACCCACTATTAAATTTGACCTTGGAAATAAGATTTAAAGCCGCCATTCTGAGGCTTTCATCCATATATTTATGAGGAGAGGGAGGGCGAGAGATCCTTTTTAAACGCTAGATTTTTATACTAAAAGTCTCCTGAGCGCATAAACTCTCAAAAAAATTAAGATCTCTCGTGGAAACTAGCTCTCTGTAGTAGGTATGGTTTTTGAACTAACACCGGTCGAAACAAGTGTTGATAATTCGTAAACCCAGCGCAGAATTACACAAAACTCGAGGCCTTCACGACTCTCCCAGACTATAATAATTGCGTTTTTCTCGAAACCTATCCGAGTGAGTTCAGGTCCCTTCCCCTATCTCAAATCACAAAATATGAGAAATTAGGACATTTACATGTTTGATGTAAATTCTAGACGTATATTTTCTCAAGATCAATCTTGGCTCTCCTAAAACGCCAACAAAAACCTCCACCACTATGAGTGTGTTTTCTTATACCAGCAAGTCCCCCTTTTTATTCTCAATTTTCTGTATTGACAATCAATGGGACAGTTGCAAAAGTCTGCAATGATGTTGTGTTTTTCATAACAAAAATAAAAGTAATTGCTGAGCTGAGAACAAATATGCCTTTGATTTCTAATTAAGTCCCATTGTTCCTGAGACGAGATTTTGGCCCAAAATACATTGTTTTAAATGGGAATTCCGCGTAGTGACGTCACTTTGCTCACGATTTTTTCTAACTTACAAGTGTGTATCCCCAAAACCGGGACACTCAGAAAAACCCCAAAAGCACCATTGTTCTCAGCTTATAATTTTCTTTATATAAAACACAACATTTCGGACCCTTGCAACTGCTCCATTGCTAATATAGATGATTAGCAGCAATAAAAATAAATTAAAAAAAAAAAAAAAAAAAAAAAAAAAAAAAAAAAAAAAAAGTAGCAAATAGACGATCTAGCTGAGTGGTTGTGAAGGGGCAGGGGGAAGGAAGAGGATAAAAAATCGCTGTGGATGAAGGGGGGTTGACCGAGGGTGGATGAGGGGAGGGGGGAGATTTGTATGAAGGATTGTTTGATAAGACAGAACGTTCCAGGAATCATTGCGATCGTGGGAAAAGCTTCGATGACGGTTTGATGTGAAAGGTTTCTTTTACGAGAGACCTCGGCAAGTCGGGTTCATTTACAATCCATGCCGGTTTCCCCGTTTAAAACCGCGCCGCGTGATTCAGTTGCAGTTGCAACAGTTGATACTAACCCCCCTCCCCCCCTCCCCGTACCAATACTAGATGCATTGTCGTTATGAACGGTGCGGATACTTAAACCTACTCGCAGACTCGCCGTCTGGCCTCTCTGTCATTGGCAGGAAATCTCGACAGAAGAAGAAAGAGGGAAAAAAATGGGGGGAAAAACTGGAAACAAATGAAAGAAAAAGAAGAACAAAAATAGAGAGGATAAAAACAAGAAAGAAAAAAAAAATAATATCAGAATGTGACGTGCAGATATTCTTTACACTGGTAGTGTTCCAACATCTATCTCTAATGATAGTTCATTAAATCCAATGTCTCGTACGTAAGTGCGCGTCCTTCCTTTCTGTTTATTAAGAACAAACGAATAAATAAGTAAACGATTAAATAGATACGTCACACAGTCACTGAAAAAGTGATGCGAGAGAAGCGCATCTTTTCCTCTTGCTGAATGGCAAAGTCAAAAACTTACCCTCTCAGAACCAGTTATTCCCGATAAAATCGCACTGTTCCTTCTGATTTTGAGATGGTATTACGTACCTTAGTTAAATATATATAAACTAGAGGCCGGTGGCCGCTTCGCGGCCAAGAGTGATTTTTGTTTCGAGTTAAGAGTTTGCGTTTCGATATCATTTCCTTGTCTTATTTTTAGATTCGAGCACTTTTGCCTACCCCTTAGGATCGTTATTAAAGAAAAAAGATTATTTTTGTTTTCTTTAATCTTTATTTATTCATGCCTTTATTAAGGGTTTTCTGAAAATCTAATGGGCTTTCCATTTTTTCATTTTTTTTTGTTTTTGTTTTTTTTGTTTTCTTCGTTTTCTTCCTGTGGGTTCCGTTTTCGGTTGGTTGCGTATGGTTTCTTTATTTTATTTTTTCTTTTCCTGCAAGTAATTGGAGGGAATTCTGATTGCATCTTGTCTAGTTTGTCAGTTTTCGTCAACAATGTTACCTTTGTGTCTCGCCATATTATATACGGAAATCTGTGCATGTGAATTTATGATGTCATCTTTTGGTTTGTATTTAAAAACTGGAGCGTTTTTGCCTCAAATGACTAATGAAATATTAAGCCTCAGATACCCGAATCTCTTTTTCTAGGCTAACGACTAATAAGCCGGGTCCATTGGACCCGTATACAGAGTGTGCAACAAAAAAGGATCAAGGGCGAATATTTCGGAAACGGCTTCGATTTTCGAAAAACGCTCAAGCAAGTGTTCGCTTATTTGGATAAGAACATCTTTTGGGGGGAGGGGAGGTGGTGCCCCCCACCCGGCCCCCCTCCCCTGGGGGGCTCCGAAGGTGAACCTCCCCTCCAAAAGATGCCCCCTCCTAATAAGCGAACACGTGTTTGAGCGTTTTTAGAAAATCGAAGTTTTTAGAAAATATTCGCCCTTGATTGTTACACACCCTGTATATTAATAAAATACGTGGGTTTTAGCAGGTTTTATCCTTTTTACTCCATTTACTCAGTATCTTAGCTTCCTGGTTTTAGAAACAGAATACTTCAACGTCGTTGAATACATTTTCGGTAATGTTCACGAAACCCTCTCTTCCCCTCGTTCCTCCCTCAACCCATTCAACCACCCCCTACTAACCCCGTTTGCTATGAACCCACTTAATCTTGCTCCGAAGAACAAAATCTAAAAAATTAGACCATTATTCCTGAAATTCTAAATTGGTATCTTCTTATGTACACCAAAGGCTTAGAAAACAGAGGCATCATTTGGGGGGGCATACATAGTACCCCCCCCCACCCCCCCCCCCCCCGATGAAACTGAAAAATTCTCGTAGAAGACGTGAAAAATTTGGTCCTGTGCCCTTACTATGTTTCCCCCCAAAATGATGAAATTTCTATCTTTGAGAGTTTTTTTTAGAACACTTTAAGAAGCCTAAGTTTGTACGACCTCCGTGAACAACTGCTCGCAGCCGATTTTAGCGTACTACGGGTTCATTATACACAGCTCCGGCATCTAGGGGCATCTCATTTTTACTATAGATTTTTAGAGTGAAATCAGCGGTTACGCAACAATTACAACAATGCACTCATCAGTCACAATCGTTTGTGGCAAAACTCGCATAGCGTTCCAAACTATCTCATTCACTCTCTCGTGGCCCCCATGTATACACATCTCTTTCTAGTTCCAAATTCGTGGACAGGGCCTTGTTTTACGACTTATTATTATCAAATAAATCTCATGAAAATGCCTCGAGGAACTCATTTCTCCAACAAAGAAAAATGCTCAAAAGATGTCTCTCCATAAGTTTTTTGAAATTAGAGTGAGATAGCAGTACATGGGGGTTACGTGAGACCAAGAGAGACAGTTTGTCTTTGTTTAGAACGCTCATCACCAAGTCATCATCAAATCAGTCTATTTCGAAAAAGAAAAAAAACGCTCATTTAATTTGACGCACTTTGACTGCACAGATTAAATAATAACAGGTGTATACAATCAAATGAATCATTAAAAACTACAAAAATACCCAAGAAATCTAACGATTATTTTTTTTTTAAATTTGAAAAAACAGACCTTATAAAAACATCATAACCTCATCGAGATGCGAACTAATACGAAAACAGTTCAAATCGCCAACTTTGAAATAGACGAATGTGTAACAATATTCTGGGTCCGTTGGTAGTATTCTTAGATGAATCACTTATACATTCGAAGTAAACAACACATTTTCAACAGGAAACCAATTATTTTCATTACTCAGTAATATTCGAGAGCATATTATTGATAAGAAAAGAATAACCACTCTCACCTTATCATCACTAATAGTTTGGTTTCTTTAAAAATTCTCGCAATACCTAGCCCAAATTTGCTGGGTTACAATCGAGATATCAATTCAACGTACCGATCTCAACAAAGTCATCTCCAGCGTTGCCAGATTTTAGGGAAATATCAGTAGATTTCCCATAAGGATCAATGTAAAATCTACTGATATTTCCCTAAAATCTGGCAACGCTGGTCATCTCTAGCTAGTTGATTGTACTATTCTATAAATCTGCGTTTAATACATATGATAAGTATCGAAGCTTTACTTCGTGAAGTTATACAGCAACCTCGCCGAGCCATCAATCGATGACTGTACACTGTACAGTGCTGCCAGATTTGACGAAAAATATACACATTTTACATTAAGTTTCAAGTGCCTGAATATTTTACAACACATCTAGCAGCACTGTGACTGTCCTATTGTTTACATCTACGTAAAATCATGTGATAAAAAGTCGAAGCTATACATCGATATCATATGAAGTGACTTCATTGAAGTCGCTATTAAAATGATTCTATACCCGAATATGTCCTTCCGCGCAAAAAACATATGATCACAATCGCCACGGTAACGTCAAATCGCTCGATCAAATTTAAAAAAAAAAATTGACAGAGCATCACGTTTCTCGCTCTCACGCGTACAAAATCGTATGCTCTTCCGCACGTATGCATTTAAAAAAGGACGACAAAATCTCGCATCTCTCTCCCACCCTTGCAAAACGAACTGATTCGCATCCTTTTCGCACTCGCACAACTTTTTGAGAGAAAAGTTTTTAGCATTTTAAAAAGGGACGCAGGGACCGCACAGAAAAACTTATAATTTTCCCGAAGCATTGGAGCCGAGCCCGACCGATCGGTACCAGGCCCCTCCCGAACGGTGCAACGGTTCTCCCGGAACTTAGCTTCATTCTTACAAATATAATATAGGATAATACGCAGTGTTCATTTTGTCCGCGTTATAAATTGAAGGCACTCAACGGAGCAAATACGCCTGATCTAAGCAATTTCTATGTGAATAAAAACAATTTTGAGTGAACTTCATTTTTGGACTCCCACATTTTTATCATGTCACCTTCCCTGCCTATTTGGACGTGTTTGAGATCTTCTGCTGACCGACAACGGCTCATCAAATTCTTTGAACGGGTTGCACCTAGCTCAATACTACTGGTCAGGAGACTAATTCTACTCTTTTGGATGAGACAAGACGAGATAGTAGAAATCGACCAATCCCATTGGTTTAAACGGCGTCACGTGACATATTCCGAGTCATTCAATAGACAAACAGGTCATTTTTCTGAAATTAACGACTCCAACAACTTCAAATCCGTCACGTGACGTCGTTTAAACCAATGGGAATGATCGATTCCCGCTGACTCGTCTCGTGCAAGAGAGCAGAATTAGCCCCCAGGTCCCCAAGTACTCAGAATCCATATTCTCTTCTTACAAACCTTTACCGACACCTAATTTGTCTATATTTTTTAAACAAGCTTGGCTGTTCTAGGTTATCACCCGATTCACCCGAGCAATCTTCACAGTGCGAGAAAACGAAAATCAAAAGTCCACGATATCGGTCAGGTGTCCGACGCCATCGAAACGGTAGAGTCGCGAGTCAACGTCACGGACCTTTCTCGTACGCGGAATTGTTTTGCGCGCGCAAAGGGGTGGAAAATGCGGGTACGATCCATCAAAGTCGGCGCAAACGCACGTGCGCTGAATCACCAATCTCTGGCGATAACAGGAGAGACGATCAGAGGGAGGGAGAATGGGTGATAAGAGGGGGGTTGGAGGAAGGGGAGGGTCATCTGAATGCGTGCGCGGGGGAGGGAATATCATTATCATAATGGCTTTCGGGCACAATTAATTTCGCGAGGGCACGACTGAAATTTCAGCGACGGCGACGCCGCGGCTGGCGTGGCGTGGCAACACGATCGAGAGAGGGAGAGAGAGAGGGAGAGGGAGAGAGAGAGAGAGATAGAGAAAGAGAGAGAGAGAGAGAGAGAGAGAGAGAGAGAGAGAGGGAGAGGGAGAGAGGGAGAAAGAGAGAGGGAGAGAGAGGGAAGGAGAGGGAGTGAGAAGGATAGAGAGACGAAATTAGAGCTGCGTGGCGGCGGCAGTGGAGTCCGACGCGACTGAGCTTCGCTCTCGAAGACGCGTCCGGGTTGACAGAAATTTATCGGGTCGCGAGCAAAGAGGAAATAAATCGAAGGACCGAATCGTAATTTGTTGGAGAGGAGATACGATCTAAAGGCTCTCTCTTTCTTTCTCCTCCACTCCCCCCTCTCTCTTTCTCTTTCATTCTCTATCCCTCTCACTCTCTCTAGCATCTGCGACTCAAGCCCGGACCGACGCGACGACACTCCTGATGACCGCGGCCGCTGGCCGTTGCCCGGGAGAGCCCTAAAAGCGCATGCGCACTGACCAGCGCGACGTCTTTCGTCTTTCAGCATCGCCTGAAGAGAGAAGAGACAAGGCCTGAAGGGGAAAAGGAGAGGGTGGATGAGGAGGGGTGGGACGGTGGGTGAGAGGGGAGCTCGAGCTGAGATTCGCGTCTGATTATCACAAGAAACGCATCTACATTCAACCGAAAAGCTCAAATCAGGGCTGCTGCGGAACAAAAGGCAAAGCACTGTGCATCGGCCTCGGTTTGTGGTGGAAATAGTGATTTATAGTAATAAACAAGGTACGGACAGTTGGAATGTCCTGCCCGCGTATCCCGTCCCCTATCCCTACATCCTCCTTGGCCCTGCTACACTCCCCCCCTCAACCTCTGTCTCTCTTTCTTTTCTAGAATATATATACATATATACTCTAGCGCGGCTGAAGCTGTGGCAACAATAAGACGTAAGCGACTCCACAGTGCCCCCGTGCCGCGCTTGTTGTCGAGTTCGTCGCGTCGATACCGCGGCTACTTCTTGCCAACCTCAAGATTGGCTACTGTTTTCAACTAACCTAACTCAAACCGACCCACCGGGAAAGCTTGGACCTCAATAAAAAAACAAGTTGGAACTTGCAACACTGGAACAGTGTTAGCAAAGAGAGCATGAGTGTCGGCCGTAAATCATTGTAAGTGTGGAGTTCCATATTGATAGTACAAAACTGCGACAAAGTCAATCGCAACGCTGCATTTGTGTTTGTATAACAGTGATCGCTGTAAAAATAACTTGATAGGTCAAAGTGGGAATGAAAATTTACTTATAGCGTGTTGAAACAGTTGTTCACGAGGCGAGGTGAATACTGTGGTTTTGAAAATCGATTTCGATAGTGATAGTTCCTTTAAAATCGGATGACGCAATACCAATCCTAGCAAGCCGTAAAGTCTAGTTTAGTTATTTGGGACTTTTTTAGATTTCTCTCGCCTGAACCAAAGTCATCAGGAAGGAAATTCTTAATACCAATCCTAGCAAGCCGGAAAGTCTAGTCTAGTTATTTGGGACTTCTATAGAATTTTCCTCGCTTGAACCAAAGTCATCACGATGGAAATTCTTCGTCTTTATGGTTTCAGCTCTTTTTGTCTCAGATTAAAAAATGAATGTTAATATTGATCAAATGTCATCCGACACTCATCAAGGCCCTTAAGGAACGTAATATGAACTTGAAAAAAGCTCATTCGATTTTTAAGGGAGCTTAAACGGTCCATGAGAGACGAAATTCGCGGATACAGAGTATCCACAGCTTATTTCAATGTTCGATCTGACAAGACCGTGCGCCTTTGAAAAATCGATATCTCGATAGTGAATCGATGTATTGCAATTCGGTTTGCACCGATCGAAAGCGCTTGCTTGTGACTGACAACCTCGAAAATTTCAGAGCCATCCGAGTTTATTTAATGACCTTACAGGACCTCTCGCGGCCGCAGTTAGACATTTCTTGTCAGAGTTACGCTGAAACGGGGAGTAGTTCCCCCCCTAAGATGATATTTTTTGGCTCGAAACTGCATTGGGCCCTCTCGGGACATCATTGGGACCCGAAAAAAAGCGGAACCGATATAATACGGCACACGACTGGTTCGTGAGAGACGAAATTCGCCTTTTTCCAGCCTCCAGCGCCCCTCTAAGGTCGATCTGACAAGACCGCGCGCCTTTGAAAAATCGATATCTCGAGAACGAATCGATGGATTGCGCACTGCGGTTTGGATTGGGCGGTAGCTTCAGCTTTTAGATAATTCTTGAAAAAAATTCAGATCCATCCAAGTTGTTAAACGGATCTTATGGGACCTCCCGCGGCCGCAGTTAGACATTGTACGTGAGACTTACGCTGGAGTTGGGGCCACGCCCCCCCCCCCGATATAGACTTTATCGGTCCGACATTTGTCAGGGCCCTTAATGAACTTCATGTGAACTCAAAAAACTCACATATGACTTCTCACGGCGCATGCTAGGTCCATGAGAGTCGAAATTCGCGGATTTTAGAGAATCTTAGATTTCTGACCCTATACCGCGCGCCTTTGAAAAATCGATATTTCGAGAGTAAATCGATGTATCGCAATTCGGTTTGGACCGATCAAAAGAGTAAGCTTACCGGTACTCGCCGTTAAAATTTTGGATCCATCTGATTTCATTTTGAGACCTTACTTGAGTTACTTGGACCCCAGTTGGAATTATTTTTTCGGAGTTACGCTGGCAAGGGGGTCGCTCCCTCTCTTGGAAAACTGTGGAGGGGGCCCTTTGCTGGGGCATACATTCTATTTTTCACTTTTTTTTTTTTTTTTTTTTTTTTTTAATTTTATATTTGTGTCTAATCTAAGTTGGCAAGTCAACCGGCAATTTACTTTTGATAGTGGCTGCGGGTCGAGGGTGCGGATTGCGGACTTTTAACTTGTTGTGGGGTTTACAGGGTGGCCGTGTCTAAACTTATGAGAAAAGAAGGCAACCACAGACCGGAAGAACGTTCAATTTCTGGTTCAGAGACCATGGACAAAGACATGGGCACCCGCAAAACAATTGCCCGGAGGGGCAACTTTTTGAATGTCAATGGAAGGTCTAGGGGACACCACCTAGAGACGGGCAAGTCTAGAGAACCCCCCCCCCCCCACTTCCGCCCAAAATAGAAAATAAATCAATTATCCTTCCAAATGGTAGAAATTGTAAGTGATTGTAGCATGTAGTTGTATCAAAAGTAATTCTATTTTTGACGTGTTTGATATTATGAATAAAGTGACAGCATCAGATGATAGAAATAGTAAAAAGCTAAGTACAACTATTCCTTCTTTATTTTCATTGTCCTGATGAATTCTAAGAGTTAACCTATTTAAATTAACAAAACCAAAACTCTTGCCTATACATTCTCTAATCATGTAATTATCGACCAGAGGATTCTGAATTTTCAAGGAAGTGCGCAAAATTCTCGTTGCCAACGGTAGTTGCCAATGTAGACACGTTCATACTAGTAGATTTTAAAACTTCTTTCGGCGAGGGAGATGACGGGTGGGAAGTATGATGTCGTCTGAATCAGGAGGGGGTGGGGTAAAAATCAGGGGGAGGTCTAGATCTGGGGGGGGGGGGAGAGGAATCCTGAAACTGGGGGGCGAGCTGTATAGTGGCAAGGGGTGGTTGGGCACCACTGCTTAGGGGGGGGCTACTTCCCGCCCTGCCCCCCCCCCTAAATTACGCCCCTAATTAAAATTGTAAAGTAAACTAAGAATAAAGTTTGTTAACTCTTACTCCTTTCGTTATTATTTGATCTTCGAATGTTCCGATTCTTTTTTATTGTAAAGTTTTGATTTTTCTGAATTAGGGGGGGGCGCCGCGCCGCCCCTCGGGGAGCGCCCATTGACAGATAAGGGAGAAAGGTAAGAGTAGGAATTTGCACGGGAATCCGGCGTAGTGTGCCGCAAAAATTACTACCAATGGCGGATCCAGAAAATTCTTTTAGGGGGGGGGGGGCTTCACGCCTATGAATTTTCAAATTTGCAGGGAGGAATTTATGGGATTTTTTTTGTTGAAAAAAGGCAAAGGCTACCGTGAGTTGGGGGGGGGGCGTGCCTTTCCCGAATCCGCCGCTGATTACCATGTAACACTGGGCCACGATGACCGATGTCGCATAAAACCAGGTAGAAGACCCGTGGCGGGCGTGGCATCCGTGATGGCTGTGAAATTGGGATGAAGTAGATGGACACACATCATTCATGCAATCTGCACAACGCGGCAAGCAACTGTTGTAGGCGTAGGTGCAGTAGTTCGTGGGGAGGGCAAAGGGGACGGGAGGTCGTCGCAAAACCATGGACGAAGATATAACTAAGGACTGCCGACTGTTGTTAGTCCTGTTTTGCTCTCGACCCCAGCGCTCCAAGCAGCGGTCAGCTGAACTACTCTTTCAAGTGAGCGATCCTGGCGATGTGTCCATGCTCACATGCTGTGCTACTGCTAAAACCGTTGTTGGAGTTGGTCTGTTATGGCATGGCTGTCAACTGTTGTCGGCGACCCAAGAGGATCAGATAACTCAGTATCTCAATGGAAGATCGAAAGCAAGGGAAATTCAGAATCAACTTTGGACAAGGTAACAGAAATCATCAGCAAATTAAAAGAGTCGCCTGATCTCTACTAATAAAACAAATGTCTATGTACTCTTTCTTGTTTGATTCCGTTTTGAGGTTAACTGTGATGTATAGTATTTCAGTCCTTGATTAATCATTTTCGACAATTCAGGAATCTTTCAAGAAATACTCCAGACGTTTGCTTTTTAGCGGATTTTGCTTCCTTTTAATTCGCTGATCATTTGTTCCCTTCGTTCAATCGTGATTCAAATTACCTACACGGTATACATTTGCGGGAAGGCATGGGAGAAAGGGAGCCGGAGCGGCCACCGCTGCAGCGGTTCGCTTTTAGTTGACCCTTACTGCTGCTTGGAGCGCTGCGGTCGCGCTCGAAAACCCGCTAACAGGTTTTAACACGGGCGGAGATAGGAAGTCGGCAGTCCTTAGTTATATCTTCGTCCATGGCTCGGAATGGTCTTAAAATTTTCCTTAGGATTTGATCTAGAACGCAACGTTCGTACATTTTCGAAAAGTTAACTCTAGCTCTCGCAATTAACGATTAAAGGCGGAAAAAGCATGGTTTCTGGACCGCGGAACAGTGGCGTTATCTAGCGGATGAGAATCTTACTACAGGTCGCTGAGGATTCACCTTAAAACGCAACGCCGATCGCGTTCCCCAAACGAACTCTTTTAGCGGACCGAAACATCAACAATAACAGGATTGGAAATTTGAAATCATCTAAATGCATTTTAAATCGCAGAATACACGAAACATGGACACAATCCTCTGATATAAAACCCCAATATCTCATACAGAAAATTTCGTTGAAGTCTGATCCAAATTAGTAACGTAATTACATTCCCAAAAATGCTTAACCTCAATCTTGGCCAAAAACTCCCGCCACAAAGAAAAAGCGACAAATTGGGAGGACACCGGATTGGCGGAATCACATGGGTCAATCGGTCCTCGAGGACCCGTTCTCGATACTGAAACCAAGCGATCCCCCGAGCGGACCCCCGAACCATGCCGTTCCTATAAGAAAAGCATTATTGACCTTGTAGAAACGATTTCAATAGAGCATGACACTCATGCTCTAATATATTACACGGCTAAGTATACATACGTATATGTAGAACGAGAGACAGTAAGATAAGATTTCCCGCTGCTCTCCACCCCCGTCCAGTCTTACTTGTCCATCGCCACGCGCTCCAGGGGTAGGGAGTGTGGGTGGGGGTGGGGGTGTAAGAAGCGATGGCCGGACACGGAAGGGGGGGCGCATACCGACTCCCTTTTGTCCCTTTTTGAGTTGCTCATATCTATGGCTGCGGACCATTCTTCAGTGACTTGCTGCCCTCTCCCCCCCTCCTTCTTTGAATTTGGGATGGAATCTCTGCGATAGGGTATCGATGACGTATTTTGAGCAAGCATACTACTCCGATACGAGGAATGGATAGCAGCTATGTAAGCACTTGTGAGTAAAAGCATCAGATCGCCACGCCATATACACATATAAATCGGTGGATAGATCAACAGACAAATTACAAAACAGAATTCATCAAATGAAATGTTCAAATCAAAGAACGGGAGCATCCGAGTTTTCCCAAAAAGTCCGAGTTGGCCTAAATCGCCAATTCTGAGTTGGCCCGCGACGGAGATGAGAACTGTTCCGAGTTGGCCCAAGTCAAAACAATAAAAGAAATCAAAACATATTATTTAAATACTATGCTTTAGCAACATCGCTTACCTCTATGATAGGATATATCATTAAAGCGCAAGTGGTGAGACAGAGGGCAATAGGCTCAGGGTGGACAGAAAGTTCTAAAACTCTGCTTCATGAAACGGAAAAGCAATAAAAGGGGATTTCCACCCACCCCCTTTTGACCTGGCTCGACGCCTTTAATTAGCTTAGGTAGGGCACCTTTAATGCTCATTGAGATAAATATTGCAGATAGCCGTAAGATATTTAGTTTATCCTCGACTGTACCATCAAACAAGCAACTGATAATCACCGAGTTCAGTCAGTAAACACGGAACGCAACTACTCAAGTCGAGTGTCCAAAAGTATTAGTATTATAACATGTACTTACTCCTCGTATAAAACTACGGTCAATATATCTTTGGTTTTGCGATCTTGACTCGAGAAGGTGCATTCCGCGCAGTTACGCGTTTTGGGAATAGAATTGGTGCCTAGCATTTGTTTGCTTGATAGGATAGAAGTCAGGAACAAACCGTTTGAACCTAAAGACTTTAAAATCACATTTCCGACGTCTTAGGTGGATTTTGAAGGTTCTTGGTTGTCTCGGGTTTTAAAGCATGGACTTTCATGCTCCAAATTTCAGCGGTAAAAGTTTAATAAAGACCATGAAGGAAATTCACGAATGAAAATTGCAACGGAGAGTTGCTAATTTGATTCATACTCTTGATGCGTTTCTCCGGCTCAAATAGGCAGCGCACTGTGGTCTCTGACATTGATAAAAAAGTGGCTGAAAATCAGTGATGAAAAGTCATCAAAAATCATCGTTTTCGACCTTTCAAAATCAATTTAAAACTTTCCAGAGACATTTCTAGGTTAGAGTGACTTGTTAAATGTGTTCTCTGTGATTAAAATTGGTCTAAAAAGCATATTAATAATACATTTATGAGAAATTCATACTTTCTGATTTTTGGCCGCTTTTTGACGATCTCAGACCATAGTGCTGCGTATGGGTTTTGAATGCAAGAGGTGGATATGACGTTGTTAAAACGTCTCTGAATTGAGCAGCCATTTTGTATGATAGTTGATGAGTTGAAATCACAAGCTTGACACTACCAGCGAGTAAAACAATTTATTGGTACCCGCACCTGCGCATCAGATTTAAATAATGTATAAGGACATAACTCTTCAATGAAGAAGACCGGCAAGCATTTGGAAAAAAACTTGAATCAGATCAATTGTCGATCAAATTCCGACGGTTCCCAAAAATGAGGAGCACTTGTCGACAGTGTCTTTCACTTTTCAGGAAAATCGATACTAAGCTGGTTCTCATAATTGAGTTACAAATCACTGACGATTACAACGAGACTCTTAATTTTACGCACAGGAATTTGCGGCGGGTTCACTTGAGTGAAGGACCGAGGGTTGGCCTCTTCATTAAGGCCCAACACAATCAAAATTGGCAGTCGTGTAATTTTGACGTGAGCAACTCACATTTATATCGATGACAAAATGTAATGTTTATTCCTCGGGGCGTTCAATAAAAATATACTGATTTTCCTTCTCACGAGAATCGGGGTGTGTTATTGATCAGATTTTTTGAATTGAGAGGAGTAACCGTAGTCCGATGTTTGTTGCAGCGATAAGAACACAGTTGTCAGATTAAAAAAAAAAAAAAAAAAAAAAAAAAAAAAAAAAAAAAAAAAAAGCGCTTGCCTTCGTTAATGACTCAATTACATAGAATATACGACTTTCAACCAAAAATCTGCGGCATTGAGCGTCTTTGATAAAACATAGTTTTGCCAGTATTTACGGCTTCTAATAGAGCCTAAAGCCGTTTGCTTTGTAATTTAATCAAAGTCAAACATGCGGATTTTTAGCCGAAATTTGGCATTACAGGTCGTATAAATTATTATTGAGGAAAATGTTGCCAGATATACAGCTATGGGAGGAAATTGTTTACTTGAATCAATGTGAAACAGATAGATTTTAATTCGAAATCCAGCAACGCTGGTCTGATTTGTTTTCATCAACTACCATGCCAGTGGTTTTTACAGCCTTACAACATCTTATGCAAACTTGCTTGAGCTATCAAAGTTTGACAAACACTTTCTCAAAATTGCCGCATATGTAGTTACGTGGTTTTAACTTAAAGTCATTGATGTGTATTTAGACTAGATGGCATGAAACAGAGTCACGGGTACGGTATCAATAGACATAAACTGGATTAAATATAGTATTTATTCTCATCATATCTATGAAGGGTTCAAATCGGTTAAATAAAATCGTTACAAATTTCCCACAGAGCGCAACCTGATGTGGATCCTTCATTTTTATTAGAATTAAAAATACATCTCCTTTGTATCTGGCGGCTGTGACTAGTAAGATGGAGGCAATTGTCAATTCTTTGAAAGCAAGGTTGGATTCGCGGCGCTTGTGATATCCATCAGGAAATACCTATCCGAGTTCCGGGATTTGAATCTCTCACCATTTATTTGAGAAGGAATAAAGTTTGGGTCCGTTGCTCGACTATAAATTCCTCAATAAAAGAAGAAGAAACAAAATTTCACTAAAAATGAGAAAGTGTGCGTGACGTGAGGAAAACGGAATTACATAAAGGAAAGAAAATCTACACTTTTACAACCGTGCGTTTGAGTCACTAATGGAGATTTATTAGCATGGTTTTAAACGACACCAAGATGTTCGCAGTCGTAAAAGTTACTCATAATTAAGTAATATTCGAGCAAAGGGAGTAATTGAGTATAGATTGGTGTCAATACAACGAATTATCTTCACCAGAAATGGTCCAAATCCCTTGAATAAATGGAAATCTTGTCAGAAATGATCAGAATGCGAATTCCAACCCAAGACCGTCAAGGAAAGAGCGTGTATGATGATATTGACGTCATTCGCTTGATTTATCTCTTCGATGCCTTTTATTGTGAGTTATAGAGCGATAGAATATATAACCTCCAAATGGGCTCAATGGATGAAAGTGGGTAGTAGAAAGAAGTTACTTGGGAAAAGTTTCCCTTACGAGGTTTACAGATAATCTCTACTTCAGTCAACAACACTTATAGAATCGATTTGTAGGTTTTGTTATCTTAAAGGCTGCAGAAAATAATATTATAATATTAATTTTTCTAAGGTAATAGGTTTTTCATTTATGACGAAGGGACAAAAAACTGCGCTTTGAGAGGTAGAGATAGCCTGAAATCATATCTGAGAGTGGCTAAATTTGCAAAACTTTCTAAAAATTTCTCAAACTTGTCAAATTATTTGCAAGCTGCGGGGTCCTCACCAGACCGCCGTGCGGGGTTTCCAAAATCGGCCCCCTACAGAAAAATTGTTTAGCTACGCCTATGGCTTTGCCAAACTTCGGAACGGACGAAAGTTCAAAATACTTCGCACCTCAAACATTCGACAGTTTTTCTTCCTCCAGCCTCTCCTTTGTCATCCCGCAGACGTAAGTACGTGGATTCACGAGTCGTACGTACATCAGCTTGAAACAAAACTCGGAAACAATTAATCACGGAACCGCGGTTTGTTTCGGAAGGGGACGGGAAGAGGAAAAAGGTGGGAGGGGGAGGGGACGCTGAACAATTGGGACACAAAGTAAGGTCGGTGAAGGTTTTGTGTGGGCTTTTTTTTTTCTTCTTTTACCCACACACCTATTTCGTTCACATGGCATGAGACTTTCAAACCTACGAACGTTTCATGGCTCGTATTTATCCTTAGCCGGTTACAAAATTAATGTCTACAACAGAACAGCACGGTTCTGGAGCTAGAAGTCTTGAAAGTATAAGTATATTGAGCTCGCTTGGGAGTACGTAGGTGGATCTGCCCGGTTGGAGATTTCGATTTTTAGTATGTGCAGGCTAATCAAATTGTTTGATTTTCTCTTGAGACTTTTTTTTTCTCTCTCTCATCTTTTTCTACATTCTTCCTCGACGGGCTTTCTCGGTTCCCGTCCCTCCTCCCTCGATCTGTACCACTCTCTTTTTTTTTCTCATAACTTCTACACACACATTCTCCCTCACACACATATCTTTCCAACCTACTCACACACACAAATGCAAGCGTATGCATAAACAGACGCGCGAACGCTACTTCCGCCAATTGTTGCCAGACTGACGAACGTTTTAAATGACGTCATTGATGTACTGTACACAGCGGTGATTCAGACATCGGTCCCAAAAATGTCCTTTATTTTTTAAAGGAAAAAGCTTAACCCTTTTCTGCGCGATTTTTTTTTTCCCCGTTCGAAAACGTGATTTTTTAATTGATTTTGACGCAAAATGAAAGGGAAAAATAGTGAACAAATTCCTAGAATTAATTCTTGCGCCCAAGAGATCTGAAAAGTACTAAATTTAACATGGGCCAGTATAGGGAGAAAATCAAGGTCAAACGGTTGAATATGTTTTCTAATGCTCAGATGGCGCCCAACGTGGGGCCTTGCTTTTTCAGACTTGGGTGGAAAATCGAAACTTTTCCTCGATATATGCCGGAGGGATGACGACATGGAAAAAAACGATATTTTAACTTTAAGAGTTCAAAATGGAGGATATATCATGTGCCTCAGGGGTGCCACGGCGCAGGTAAGTGAGGTTAAGGGTTATGATTCCATTCTCCGGGATAACGTGACTTGATTGATGAATTGATACAGCGGTAAACTGTAGTCAGCAAATGTAGTGTGCACATTTCTGATTGGGGGGGGGGGGGGGTTAGTAACTCGTATAGCGTCTAGGGGAGGACTGGTACCCCTGTGTAGCTCCATTTAAACCCATTAAAGAAATCGAACTTTCGGGTGTTCGGTGAACAACTTCGCATTCGACCTTTTACATAGGTTTAAATACACACAGTTTCCAAATGGCACGCATACGCTACGCTCGTGCACTTTTGGAAACCGACGCGTCGTATTCCCTTTTGTCTTGGTAAAATGTTATCAAAAGATGTCTTCAGAACGATCCATCAAAACCAGAGCTTATCAAGATGACTGAAACGCCTCAAAGATGCAAAAAAAAGTGAGAAGAAAAGAAATGTGCTATTAGGGACGGAAAGTATAAAAAATAAACTATGAGAAAGGATACACTGAAAGTGATTGAAACTGAAAGGATATGAGTTAAGAGCTAAATACAGAGCCAAAGCTGACTAAAATTACCCGCAGGTGCGTTGCTGTATCGTGAATCAACAGTCAGTAAGTATTATTACCGCAGTAATATGAGTAGATCGGTCGAACCTCGCTGCGAGTAGCCAATAACAGTTGAACTAAAACCGCACATACTTCGAGCAAGTATAGAACAAGAAAGCTCGGAACATTCCGACAACATAATTAAAAGGAGAGACATGGAGAGAAAAAAAAGAAGGAAAAAAAACACTGTATGCAAAATAGATTCATGAAGCTGCATGCATATTTACATTGTTATTAAACCTGCTTAGCTTTGATGGCATTATTAAGAACGTGAGTTTATTGGGATCACTTTGTGATTGTGAAGCTGTGAACGACTCCAGAGATGGATCCAGTAATTTGTCTTTCTCTCTCTCCATCAATTTGAACCACATGTATTACAGTAAGAAAACAGATAGAAAGAGAGACTGTGCTGCCAATTTGCATTCTTTTAATGACTTTCTCAAATTCGGTGATTCGACCGGTTGAAAAAAAGATTATGTAGATCGATTGAGAAGTATATCAATGGCTTATATGCATGAATACTGATATCGGTATTTTTGCTTTAACCGGTTGAATCGCCGTTGGATTGAAGAATGTCATTAAATACAGGGTATCCCAAGGTCAACCCACATCAAGCGTTTTTTCTGAACGGCTGGTTGAAAAGTTTTGAGATAAGAACGTCATGGCAGGCAACTGACCCAAAATTTTTTCATTTTTGATATTTTTAAAAGCCCTTGATGACCCTTGAGGAGTATGTTGGGGATCATTATGTCCTCTCCGGTGGGGAGTAGGGAGGAGGGGGGGAGTCCGAACAAATTTTTCAAGTTTTGTCGCAAAAATCTCCAATAAAGGCGTGCAAAAAAGTTCATGACATGAAAGTAGAGGCAATTGCCAACATTTTTGCTTCTTTAATTTTTTTCCAAAAACCCCATTTTTTTCGAGTTATGGAAGATTTGTAGAATTTTTTTGAATCGGCCCTTATGACCACCTTGCGAAAAATATCTAAAAAATCTTGACAAATTCTGAAAGAATAGAACAAAAACGTTTCGATTGATGTGCCACATGTTATATTAGAGTGAAAAAAAAATAAGGTGTTTCTATCCGAATCAAAATTTTGGGGCTTCAATGACAGAATCAGCTTGGAGTCCCAAAATAATGATTTGGCGAGAAACACCAGGGGGTGGGTGGTCTGTGACATCCTGTACACGCAAAACGACAGCACTGTTTTTCAAGTCCCCCAAAAAATTGGTAAAATAACATACTTGCGATATTTTATCCTGATTTAGAACGATATGGCGTCACTTCTTGCGGAGCATTCATACAGGTCTACATCGCAGAGCGACAATAGCTTGTTAAACGATCCTTATGGCAATTCGACTGTATTTAGGCAAGCAAAAATTATATACCCATGTGAAATTGTGATGTGGAAACGAATATACCGAAATCGTGTATTTTGTTTCCCGAGACATCGTATGACGACGAATTTAGAGGCGGAAATCTAAGATTGAGGAAAGTTAAGATGAAAGATAGAGAAACGCTCGATTCAAAAGGCTGGCTTTAACCGGCAAATTAAGGGACACGGTCTCAGTTGCCATATCGGGCAGGTTATCGTCAAAGATGAGAGATAAGCAATAAGCATCTCATCTACAACTATACGTGCAACACGTTATAATAGTGATCAATTGTTTATTCTGTGAATAATAGCACGAATAATAAATGGTAAGATTAATTTCTAGGTAACATGAGTAGCACCAGTATATTTCCTACTTTTACACGGCTACAATTTTAAGTTATAAAAAAAAAATGGAAAAATTAAGATGCATCTGGTTTGAAGACATTTTTTGGGATTCCTTCTTTTGGCCTAATTTTTAGACTCTTTGTTTTTTTTTTTTTTTGTTTAATTGGTTTTGCAGGTTTAGGACCACCTTTTTATCGCATCACATTTTAGTGCATTGTCTGAAAGTTATTGCAAATTCTCGTTCAGACCTTCAGCTTTGTCCATTTTCTATTACTTTACGTAAAAACGACCGAGAATAGGGTCATAAGCAAATTATTGGAACAAAAAAGTTTAAGGCACCTATCTCGAGTTATTTTTATGGATTCTTCTCTTTCTCGTGGTCATGCTTGGCAAGAAATCACACGCCTTAATAAGTTGCACTGATTAAAAACATTCCAAACCTCTTTGGATTGAAGGATTTAAAAAAAAAAAAATGTTTTGCAAGTGGAATAAAAAAAAGACCTGTTGAATTCTAGAATAGAGAATTTCAGTAAGGAAGGAAGGAAAGACAAAAGGAATAAATCGGTGACGACGAAAATTTCGGGCGCATACACAGGTCAAAGAGAAAAAGGGTGAAACCGTATCTGAAACCGCCCCTGCAAAAAATTGAACCTCCGAGAAAAGTCCCAAGAAAGTCCTCATAATGTCCCTATTATAATTGTTTTTAGAAGCCATCTGGCAAAGTATTGAACGTCTCATGGACATCCAAAACACAGTGAATGCATTCTTAGTTCCCATCTAAGTCATGAGACGTTATGGGAACTTTTGAAATTAAAGCCTCGAAGAATATGAAGGGAATATTAGAATTCGTGAATGTCCGAAAAATGTCCCCAAATATTTCTAGAATTATTTGGGGTGGACATTCACGAATTCTAACAATCCCTTAACATTCTTCGAGACTTTAATTTCAAAAGTCACCATAACATCTCATGACTTAGATGGGTACCGAGATTGCATTCAATGTGTCTTGGATGTCCCTGGGACGCACAATACTTTTCCCGATGGCTTTTAAAAAACGATTATAATAGGGACATTATGAAGACTTTCTTGGGACTTTTTTCGGACGTTGAATTTTTTGCTGGGGCGCGTATTTCAAACCAACGAAAGAAAGAAAACCAACGGTAAGTATTTTAAAATTAAAACGCAACATTCGGCAGCATCGACAAAGACGATTATGAGCCCCCTCAGCTACGACAGAGGTCTAGGAACGATCGCTCGCGAAAAAGTAGTGTTCGCTCGAATCAATCGCTAGATCGATCTATCGATCCGTGCGACTCCGCTATTTCTTAATGTCTTTCTTCGCGACGACCTCAGTTGTAGCGGAGCCGCAGGTGGGCTGATAGAACATGGAGACAATTTGAACTTTTCCCAGCGAACATGACGAACTAGAAAGTTTTAGACCCTCTCCATCTCCACTCCAGCTCCCCCTGAATAACTACAATGTTTGTTTTGGAACTCTCAGACTCTCAAGATTCTCAAGCACGCCACGAATTCCAATTTCGCAAGACAGAGAACCTCTGGATCAGCCTTCATAAATGACCTTATATTCAAAGAGGAGAATTCAAAAGAGCAGTTCGCCAGATGTAAAAAAAAGGAAACAAATGAGAATGGATCCGTTACGAACGTTTACTACAGTAATTTTGAGAATTGGTTCTCGTGTAAATTGATGCGAAACCAACGATGCACCCGCTTGGAATTAATGTTTACTTCGAAAGCAAACGAAAAGTTGATTTCTGATGCGCCCGCTGGATACTATTTTGAGTCCTGTATCTATTCACGTCGGATATACTTGTGCGGAAAGTTCAAGATGACCGTTTGGGTTGCTCATGAAGACAGACAAGACATTATTTTGTGACAAAGGTTACTGATAGCTATTAAGGGTCCATAAAATTAGAACAGCCTTTCAGAATAGAACTTAGGGTCGTTTGCCCCATGAATTACTCGACATATCTTAAGAATTGTCGCGTTTGTTTAAGCTACAATGGTCATCTTGAGTTTGCCACCCAAAGAGTATAAAAAGTAGAAAGATACAGGACTGCGTATGAGCGCCGCGCCACCGTGCCGTGCTGCGACGGCAGAAAAATTTTCAGGGAGGAGAGGACTCCAAAACCTTTTACGGGGTAGCAAAGACTTCCAGGTTTTCGTAAAGTTTTGCTTCGTTTTGCTTTCACCTCACTTTGAGAAAATAGGTATTTTCCAAATTTCAGGCCCCTCCGGAGGGGGCATCCTTTTCCTTTTGCCCTTTTCCCTACCCGGTGCCGTTGCCTTTGGGGTTGAATGGAATCCACTAGTGACATTAAAACTCCTTCGTTCCATCCAGTGGCGGATCCATGGGGAGCACAGGGGCACCCCCCCCCAAAAAGCCTCAAATTTTACCTTTCTTTTTTTTACTAAATTTCATAGATGTGCCCCCGCCCTCCTCCCCCAGGAAACATTTTCAGGATCCTTCACTGCTTCCATCCCTTTCGCTTCCGAGATCAGAAACCTCTTCGACAGCGTTTTCGGGGGAGGGGGAGGGGGGAAGGGGGGAGCGGGAGGGTGGAAGGGGAAGAGGGAGCGGGTAGGGTAGGAGGGGGAGGGGAGGGGGAAGGGGGGAGAAGGGGGGTGCGTCTTTAACCCTCATGACGTGACGCCGCGCCAGACCCATCACTTATTGTTAGAAATAGAAACTTTAGGAAGACTATACATTGTAATCTTTTCGTCCCAATACGTGGGATTCAGGATCTCTCTGCTCAGGAGCCATATCCAGGAGTTTGTCTTTTTTTATACATATATGCCCATTGGAGCGCATGTGGAAGACAAATACAAAGAAAGGGGTGAAAGTCCCTTCCTCCATCTTTTCCTAACATATCTGTTTAAATGGACAAAGAGAGAGAGAGAAAGGCAAAGTCCTGGATACGCCTCTGTCTATCCTGCCCTCCCTATCCTGTTCTACACATAAAAACTCGGTCTTTGGTCTTTTCAAGATGTGAGCGCGCGCTAATTATTAAATGTGTGTTGCGCGCCGGCCGGCGTTTGCGCGTTGGAGGGGGACGAGCGAGTTAAAAAGAAATCTTACTTAGCATTCCTCACTCAATTATGCTGTAAAGTTATGGGTGCATTATCTTAAATACTATTACCCGGAGGAGTTAGGATGAGGATGAGAGGACTAGAAATAGAGGAGAGCGGCCTAGCTTAAGACAGTCTCGTCCAGTCCAACCGCACTGATGGAAGTAGCTGTGCCGCACGGTGCATCGATGGGTAGATTTTTCCGGACAAAAAAAAAAGTCCATTCATTTCTCTGGAAAATCTCGCTCGGTGATGTTTTCTAATTAGAGTATCCAATATGATCTGACTCGGTTCACGCAGTAGGTAATGTAGTATTCGTACTTATTTTTCAAACGTTTTCGCGAATACGAATTGGAACATATTTATATTTTATTCCAACAGAACGATGTTCAGAAAATTCTGTGTTTTGAACCACCGTGCTCAAAGCCGCCTTGTAGTTACGCGCACCGCTCATCGCACGCGTTTTCTTCATGGTCATTTTTACGCGCAAACTTCTCTCTCCTCATTGATGTTGTCAGATTTCCGAGCTCCCTTTTACAAGGCACGAACATCTGGAAAGGCTTAAAATTGAAGGGTTGGATCGACAATATACAATGGGAGGGGGAGGCGGAGTCAAAGATTACTTTTAATTACATCTATAAGGTACGTTAAATTATTCCCATTGGCGGATACAGGGGGGTGGTGAAGGGGCGATCGCCCCTCCCGTTCGACCCACGAAATGGGAAAAGAGGAAGGAGGAAGGGGTAAAGTAAGCGCGAAAAAAGAGAAAGGGGGTCACTAAGTAGCGAAAATTATGGTGAAGGGGCGATCGCCCCTCCCGTTCGACCCACGAAATGGGAAAAGAGGAAGGAGGAAGGGGTAAAGTAAGCGCGAAAAAAGAGAAAGGGGGTCACTAAGTAGCGAAAATTATAAGTCCCCCCCCCCGTTCGCGAGGGCTGGATCTGCCACTGATTATTCTATGACCCAACACATTTTCGGGGCGAATGGGCTTTGGGTTGAACCTAAAGATGGGGAATCTGACCTCAAATTTCTTTAACGGAACATCGGAACGTTGGGAGAATGGGGAGCTCTACCAACGAAAGAGTTTGCGAAACCTGCTTTTCAATGATTCCAAAAATGCACAATGTGTGAAACTCAGTTTATACGGAAACTTCAGTCCAGCTTAAAAAAAGAATGTTTGCCGTTGTTGGTTTAGTACGACGCGATATTAAACAGATGAACGATATTTTATAAAAACTAAAATCCACGCGTGCAGGCCGATCGTGCAGTGGAAAGCTTTTTTTTTCGGGAACTCTGCGCAGAATGGCCCCTGTGTTAGACGGTGAACTACAGAAAATTCTGGGATGCTTTATTCTCATTGGCTGTTGACAGCATTTTGATCAGCATCTATAGCGTTGCGGCCATGGAACGTTGTTTTGTTACGACCTTGTGACCCCGAAAACAAATTTGGTAAGATAAATCATACATAGTCTTCAGAATGTATTGAGTACTTTTAGGAAACTGCAGTTGTTTATAAGAATAGTGTGTTTTTCCCGAATTCGATCAATTGCAGAGGGCTTGGTCAGTAGTTCTCTCAAGGTAATCAGCTGATAAGGAGATACACTTTCCTTTTTTCAACATTTTCTAGATTTAATTCCGAATCCACTTTAACCCCAAGTTTTATTAACTAAATTTGGCAACGTAGTCTCACTTGGGCAGCGCAAAAGTCGAAAGAGATGAGGTCGTTTCAACGTGATGCGCATGCGCAGTATTGCCAAAGTTGGCCACAAACCACCAGATTTCCCCATTAGAAAGTGTATCAAATCTGGTGATTTTTGGCCAAATTTGGCAATACTGCGCATGCGCTCCAAACCGCTACATAAGATGCAGGCTGCGCTCTTTTTACCCCGAATTCTCGAGTTGGAACTCGTGGGCACATCTCTGATGCCTCGACGCAAAAATTGGTTCCGTGTTAGCCGTTGAGCCCATATAAACTGGTACTTTTTCTATCCTATCTTTCACCGCCGCCAATCGCCAATAATTCCATCCTCCTCCTTTTTGACGAGTTTCGCCCTCGAGGAGTACCTTGGAACGCGCGCGCTGAGAGAACACGGGCACAGTGGAATGAACCGTGAGCTTCAGTGGTCAGGAAAATTCGAAGATAAAAAGGGCCGAAACAACACTCACACAGTCATTTCTCACTGGACATTTTTCTTATGATTTCCATCATTGGTGGGTACAGAAAGAGGGAAAGGGAGACTAAGATCGCCCCTCCCACCCGTTTGGCCAAACAAGAGGAAAGGAAGGGGGAAGGAAGGGAGAAGGAAGGGAGAAGGAAAGGGGAAGGAAAGGGGAAAGAAAGAGAGAACAAAAAAAATGAGGTCACCGCGGGGGGCAAAAATTCCAAGCCCCCCCCGTTCGTGAAAGCTGGATATACCAATGTTATTCCACTCTCTACTCCCCCCCCCCAAAAAAAAATCTTCCCTCAAACAATTGGTCACTTGTAAACTCTTTTTTTTTTTTTTTTTTTTTTTTTTTTTTTTTTTTTTTTTTTTTTTAATTGATGCAGCAGTAATCGATATCGATTTCTTTGGGGGGGGGGGGGGGGGGGGGGGGTTCAATCGATTCCCTAGACTAACCCAATACCCTAGGTACAATTCCCTTCATTTCTAAAAAACGATAACAGTCATTACTGTTATCGTTGGTTGTTGTCTGCTACACGGAAGCTTCAAAGAGATGCCAAACCAGAATAATTCGCTTTCCAATACATGCACTACACGCTTTCTCTAGAAGCGCTTTCGGCAGATGATGATAAGACCTAGTGTTTGAAGAACTCTTTCGTTAAAAACGGCTTCCATTGCGTTTCCCTTTCAAATAATTAAGGCCATGCAAGAAAGGCCGAAACAACCCTCAAACAGACGGGATGTTGTCTCATTAAGTTTTCACACATGGAACCACATTTTTTGGCCCATTCATATCATTTTTAAATTCGATTATCAAAACCTGTCAAGAGGTGGCCTCCCGAGTGAGAATATAAGATATGGAAGCGAAGCTCAGCTCACGATGACTACGCTTTTGGCGAGACTTCGTGATCGCTTACGACTCATTGATACGTAGAGACTTGAGTTCAACTAAACATAGATGTCTGCTGTAAAACTCACGCACTCCACTCACATACTATCCCTTGCGGATTTTTTCAATTCACCGATGATTCCGTTAGTTGAGAAAATATTATACACAGCTCAGTTTCATGTATGACTGTAATGCACGAAAATACTCGCATCAGTAATCTTTTCTCTTAATTGGTGCAATCGCCGTTTTATATTACTAAAATATCCGCAAGTTTTTAAAGTCATCAACGACTCCACCGGCTGAGAAAAGATTCCACATGCGAGTATTTTCGTGCATCACAGTTATACACAGATACTTAACTGTGTAATCTTTTCTCAACCGGTGGAATCATCGATGAATTGGTAGATGTCATTAATTGTACACGGAACGGCAGCTCTGCGCATTATAAAGTCGCTCGCAAATTCACGACAGCACGTAAACGTCGCGTCGCGAAGATACGACCGCTTACCCGGCGATGGAAACGGGTCTATGTTGAATCTCTGGCTCAGCGAAAACGAAAACTAAACAAAAACATTGGGACTAGGGATGAATCCTTATAAAGCATTCTCGTGGAGCTAGCTAATCTAGCAGAGAAGGAGTCACTCGCACAGATCACCAAGAAAGGTATGACTTTCATCATGCGAACAAAAACAATAAATAAAATATTCTCCTTCTGACAATACAAAAATTGATCAAATCTTCGTCTGATTAAAATATATATTTAGACGTCGTATCATGAACTAAATAAATAGCAGGGCATCCGATCAAAATCATTATTTTTTTTTTTTCATTCAAATGCCTCTTATTTTTATTAATAGAAAGTCTATATTCATTGAACTAGTTTATTTTCCAACTAGTTGAAGCCGTTTGGCAGGCCTAGGAAACATCGGATATCCTGTGAATTTTGTCGTAAGTCTTTTCTTGCGCTGATTTTAAGCAAAACGTACACATAATGAATCAAGACCCCTTCCCCCACAAAAACCCTTCCTACAATCCTCCACCATCTTCATCCAAAAACGGCTTTAATTGCGATCAGCAGTTTACGATCTCTTCTAACATGATTTCCTTCCCCTCTCCCTTGATAATTTTTTTTTTTTTTTTTTTTTTTTTTTCAAAGCCCGATGCACTTTGTCAGACTGTGCGACGGACTGGCATCAGGAGTTGGCACTTGATTCGTATATTCCACACTTTTTACTACTTTACCGAGTCGGTCTCTTTGATCCGGGAGGTGTTAGCAGTTACAGGAGGCAAAGAGCTATCTGCTGCTCTGCTTCTTCTCAAGCGAATGCCCTGCAGTCCATACTAATGACCTTATAGGGGACGAGGGGAGTTTTTGATGAAATTTACAAAACGTCCGATGCATACAGATCGATCGATGACGTCTAGGTTAGACTCTGCCGACACAACTCAAAGCGGATAGACCGCGATATGGCTGTCTAATCCTCTTTGATAGCTGGGAAGAAACCAAAGATTACATACGCCTTAGATTTATACTACGGCATGATGCTAACAACTTAAAGCATCATTACACAATTTCAAAAAGAAACGCACGGACTTGAGGCTAAAATTTGGTGTGACAGATTTGACGCCTCAGAAGAATCATAGATTCCGGATTTTCTATGAAACAAGCGCGAGTAATTAATAACTTAAATAAACGCACGTCCAAATCTTGCGTCTGAATCCTTATCTTTTAACTCGATGAAGAAACTAGAGTCGCAACTCAACATTTAAAATGTTTGGTTCTGCAAGAGCTCTGCGCTTTTATTTCAGGAAACGTTAACATCAACCTCTGCAATGCCTTCATTCAGTTGCACAAGCCAAAAGTAGTGAACTGCCCCACCACTTAGCAGCGTCATACTCTCCCTGAGGCGATATCAAAGACGGATCCAGCAATCTGGCAACTGTGTATATTCCCATTTGAATACATGAAAAACAATCGATCAGTAACAAGGCCATGGCCTCCTCAAGAATCGATTGTTTCTCATATGTTCAAATGGGATAAATTCGTGGTTGCCAAATTGCTGGATCCGCTCATGGGCGATATCCACGGATGCAGATGGGTTGGTAGCAACTCTGTTGTCACCCCTGTTTGAGTAGATGAATGGAGATTATTTGATAGGAGTCTTAAACAAATGATAAAAGAGATAAAAACTATTTTTGGATGGTTTTTAGACATTTTTCCTTCGTTCTCCTTCTTCTTATTTTTCTTCTTCTTCGAGCCTTCTTCTTCTTTGAATGAAACAAGATTGTAAATTATCGTTCTTAAAGGGCAATAAAACGATTTATTCTCTTTGAAAGAACGCTATAATAATTGAAAAAGGAGAAGTTTTATAACTTGATTGGACCTTATTTTTTATTTGAGGTAATAAATATTAATACCGCTCGTGGTAGGTATTATTAACGAGGATTTTCGCAAATTATGGAAAGATATAAAATTAAGTCTAAAATAAAAATAGCAATGATGATTAAAATTATATTGATTGGTTAATTACCCGTATCAAACAAACAATAAAATCAGATAAATCAATATAACTTTCGGACATTTTCACAACATTTGTCGAGATTCTTGAAATTCATTCCTTGGAACGAGCCATAATTTGCTTGAGTGATTTAACGCCTGTTCAACAAAATTGAACTTTCGACATCTCTAATTGGAAACGAACACAATGTCAATTTCACGAGGAATCCAGTTGTCTTCAAAAATCGCCTGTTCATTTCGAAAGTTCCTCTCTGGAGTTAAAAGTTTGTCCCTATCATTTTTTTCTTTCGGATTTGATGAACAAGAGTTTGAATATCTTATCGGTTGAGGGCATTACTGCGAAAGTATGTATGTACGAGGCTTATTGTAAGTCAAAAGGTTCTCTTAGATTATTTTCGAGTTCTACGTCAATACTTCAAGTTTGTCTTAGAAAATATCGACAAATTATAAAAGGCGGTAGCCGCCTAGGCCAAGTGGCCAAGTCAGAGAACGCAACCTGCACAGAAAAAATTCCAAGATATGGAAAAACCCCAACTTCCAAATTTTTCATGATGACAATACTTTCTCTCCTTAGGGGGGAGCGAGAAAGTAAAAATAGCTGGTAGAATTTACCATCTGCATAGCTAATTTTGGAGTCAGGTATCAAGTATGGTAAATTTAACTAAATTATAGTTAAATGTACCAGCAAACTAACTTCATTTACCTCAATGTACGTTACAATTACCATCTACTTGGTATAGCTGACTCCAAGATATGGTAGATTTTACCAGTCTTCTTTTCCGTGTGGGGGGGGCAACCTTAAATATCAAATCTACACAAATACTAAGTATTTTGATGATTTGAAGGATCCACACTAGTTGGGCAAGATACTAGCTGAGAATTTTACGATCCAAAGAAATCATAATAAATCGGAAAAACTTATATATAGGTATCGGCGATTCAATAAATCGATATAGTTGCCGATGAATGACATCCGACAACCGAGCGCGTACTCGAATCAATTACCTCGCGTCCACACGACTCCTGATTTTAATTTTGAGAGCGCGCCCGCAACCGAGTTATTAGTTTCCTGCGTTTGTTTGTTTGTTTGTTTGTCATCTCGTTTTCTGCTCAGTCTACTCTCGAAAATACATCAATCACCATCCTTTGACCCATCACAAACCATCGCTTGTATCGGCTTGTAAACAAGAATAACTGTTTTCGAGCTCCTCAGAACACCCGATTGAAAAAAAATAAAAATAAAACTAAGCGGCATACAAGACAAGAAATGACAGCCATTTTTCAGTATCGGTCAGTGTGCAAGACTGACAGTTATTGTATTCTGACCTCCAAACTTCTTCTTTCTACTGCCGTCATGGATTAATGAAAAAACGTTTGGAGGGAAAGACACACAAAATTACGACCAAGCCGTTTTGCACATAGTAAATATTTTAACCTAATTTTCTTCAATTCGAATTTCGTATATTTTATATGTTTTGTTTCATCCGTGGGAAACGGTCCATACCACTGATTTAATTGGTTTATCCTTAGGTGTCGGTGGTACCTTACAAAAAAAACTGTATGAACCGAGAATAAGGAAAAAGAAATGGAAAGAAAACGTTGCGTTAGTTAAAGAAACCACGCATAAGATGGTGGATAAATGTAAAAAACCGTTGCAGAATGGACCTGGAATTTTGATTTGAGGTTCGGGGACTAAATAATTTTACGTCTTGACGATACTCGAAAGACGTTGAAACCAGTGGCGGTGCGTGTAATCTGCCAACAACGCATTTTGACCATTTGAACCCGTGTAAAATATCGATTCGAGGGAGTGCACCTTCGACCTGTTCGATGACTTTAAATTGGCTCAATGCAACGTTGTCAGATTTGCACGCGCCGCCACTGATTGAAACTCGAGTGTTGAGCATTTAAGTGCGTGGTTTTAACCACCAGTAAGAGCTCACCAGCCATCTACTGGTGTGAGAGAACCGCCAAGCACCAACATTATTTAATTTGGCCCTCGAACTGAAAATTAGCAACGACGAAGCTGTTCAGTGTATACGAAAAAAAAAATAATAACGAAACCCTAGAAGAAAATGTAGTTAAATATTCGTACTCAGCAGTACCTATTTTTGCCTACATCTAGAATTAAAGGCACTCGACTCCCATTGCATTGATTTGGCCAATAGGGCGATTGGTATGGCATCAATGTGTGTGCAATGAAATGGAACTTCGATCGCACGTCACATTGGCCGATAGCGTTGACGTCACCTCTGAGTCGGCTAATGAAGTATCGATTTACACCCATTTAAACCTATGCAAAAAAATAAAAACAAAAAGAAACAAAAAATCGCTCAACAGAAGAGGTTCAATTCCTACGGAATGATCCCTATCCATAAGTTTAAATCGAAGGTACAACGATACATTCCGATTCACATGCCACCTTCAGATCATCCAAAGTTTAAAGTTTTACCGCTACTCTTGTAAAAGTAACGGATATTTAAAAAAAAAAAAAAAAAAAAAAAAAAAAAAAAAAAAAGACTAAAGCCGCAACTTTAATCAACATATACTTTGCCAACTATGTTCATCGTAGTTTTTGGAACAGTCGTACAGGCTTCATAGTCGTCTATTTTCCTACTTGGTAATTCAGTCTAATTCTATGTATTTTAAGACTCAAACTGATCAAGACTCTGAAAGTCAACGGTCAATTTTAGAAAATTGATTCATTGGTTGATGACCGCGGTATTTGGGCTCTAAAAAAGTCCACTTTTAATTAGATTTCCTCGTGAATGCATTTTCAAACGGAACTATTCCAAATAAGACGGAAGAGTTGTAGCGGCATTTTGGAGAGGATGAATTCTACGCCATTGAAATTGCTATACGCAACATTGATGTGGCCCAGAACTACGGAAATATTTTAACCAGCGCAGTTTCCGGTGTATTCTTTTAACGGTGCTTCCATACAGTGCCCTTGCACTTTGGTCCAGCCTGGCATGTTGTGAAGCGCGGGTGTCGCAGGGGCTCAGACGATTTGCAGAATACTGAACATTTCTCTTAGAACAATAGAATCGCGAATGCCTTGAATGTGCCAGTCTGTGTCAGGCAAGAGTATATATGCAGGCTACTATGACCACGAGATTGTGGAAGAGCATACGCTTTACGGTGGGATGTACTACACGGACTTACCCCGCGTACCAATAGCATAGCCCCGCTAGAGATTAGCTCGTGCTAATAATGAAATCTATTTTGTAATTGGTTTCCTAGTGGCATCCGTTAATTGGGTTTTTTACTTTTCATTTTCGTGCCACCGAGTTCGCTCGCGTGATCAGGACTTGGGCGATAGTTCCCGCCCCGGCTCCTAAACGAGGCGATGGACCAGGACCCGCGGGTGAAGTAGACCCGACCCCCCCCCCCCCACCACCCGACTCACTAGTTAGATAGTATAGCCGCAAAGCTCTCTTTGTCCCAAACCTTCGGATATTTCGTTCATTTTTCAATTCAGACTTACGCTAGAAATGTTAATGATTCACGGTAGAGGTTTACTCATGAGTTTGTGTTCCTCTCTCTTTGCTCATTTGAAAAACGGATGCGTTAGAAAAGAACAGGGGAGGGAGGCTATCACGTGACTTCAGTCCCTATCTGGGTCTTTTTTTCAACACATGAGTTTCAATGATATCGATGGACCTGAGGTATTTAAGCCTTTATGGTCCCATTTCCTCACGCGAATATATTTAATTGATTGCGTAACTAGATATGTCTCGCTCATCATTTCAAATTCTTACAAACAGTGAAATCAATTTTAAATTAATGACATTTGCTACACAGTGTCCCGTCGAACGCATTTAATACACAGCGCAAAGGAAAAATAAACACCTGGGCGAAGGGATATAGGGATATTTTTCTCACCACAGAATTCTGGAAAAGCAAAAGGTGCATGGTTTGCCTCCTCAACCACTATTCGAGTGCAAAGGGTTGAGCGTCCACGGCAACGCGTGTATTAAAAGTATTTAAAGGTATTTTATGCGTTGCAAATTGCATACCTACCCAAAAATACTTTCGTCTATTAATCTTTGCCACGGATAATGCGTGGATATGGTTGAGTGAAGCGATCAAACTATCTAAACATTACCTTCTCATACAAATATAGCGGAACAATATTTCGGCGAGAGGTCTACAATCATTACCTACGAAATAATGTAAACTATATTGATGTTTCCGTGCATAGCAACACTGCGCACGAAATATCTCAGACAAATAAATAAAACTTTCCATGTCCGAAAAAATGAAAGTAACTCTTCAGTGAGTGATGGTGGAAAACAAATACGATCATCCAAAATACGCATCCATTCATGAAACGAAACCATGATTTCATTCATACATATACACTTACACGTAAACATCACTTAAACGTAAACATCGCGTACACGTATAGCCGCGTACAAATGATGATTAAAGACGCGAATTATCGACAAAGCGACCGAAACAAATTAGCTGATTTACTGACTTTTCATCTCCGCAGACTGACGTCAACAAAGACTGAAGAATACAAAGTTTATAAAAAATGCTCTTGAAGACTCGGTATAATTCTTCTAAGAAACCTGCTTCCAAGTCGTTTCCGAACGAGAATGAATTGAAAACAAATAAGGACATCGAATGAACATCAGAAAAAATAAAGTATACAAACAAATGACGAGGCAAGCGAGTGAAAGAGTGAATGAATGTAGTAAATACATGCATCAATGGGCAGGTAAATAGAACTGTTTTGGCCCGTGCCACGGATTAAAGATTCTATGGCTGCGCTTCCTGCATTTCCACTTAAAAGCCTTTGGCTTAAGCCAAGGCATGGAAGTTAATTAATATGAATGTAATGAGGGATCGGAGAGGACATGCAAGAGAGAGAGAGAGAGAGAGAGAGAGAGAGAGAGAGAGAGAGAGAGAGAGAGAGAGAGAGAGAGAGAGAGAGAGAGAACTCGAGAGATAAGGAGTAAGACGAGCGAAAGGAAAAAAGACGGAAAATAAACAGAGATTAATTAGCACTATCGAACCATTGAAAGTTACCTCTTAAGAGAGTGAAAACAGATGTTATAGGTCTGATCAATGAGCATGCACGTCCGTTCACACTAACACATGCACACAAACACATATATCCTCGGCATTTGAGTCGGTATGCGAGTGTGTTGGTGCAAAAGACGGCGGAAAGTTAAAATGAAGACCCAGAATGATTTTCAAAAGGATTATGTCCACCCGACGCGCGACGCGACACTCGCGCTGCTGGGACTCACGGGGGACTCTCGTCTCACGTACCGCAGCAGTGAGGGAAGAGGCTAAAGCTCAAACGAGGCCCACATAGATAAGTTCAAGGTGGAAACCTGGCACGTGAAGTAATGCGATATTAAACAAGCTGGCACTTATAATATGCAGAGAAAAACATTAATTGTGCGGTGCCGCGAATGTGTTGCCAGGGCTAACAAAAAAGTTCTTGAACTTCTCAGTTGATTTAACCTGGAGGGATATGATATTTTTCGTTGGATCTGGCAACAGTGTCAGTGCCGCGGTGCCGCAGTTTATCCCAGCAGATAAGGAAACAACTTGGGATTTAATGCATCAGCATCACCATGCAAAATCACCGCGCATGCATCAGCATCAGCACCCCAGCGTCGCGCGCGCGCGCGCGTTGCATCGAGCCGCGCGTCTAGCCGCTGCGCTGCATCGCTTCTTCGTGGCCCAGTCCAATGTTCTATTGCCTATAGTGTCTACAGTCTAACGTCCGTCCATTCACCATTCAGCCCTAAGCGTTGCCTTTTGATTTGCCGATCATTACCCAAACAAACGAGATCCAAGAACCTTGTGTATTTGCAACCGAAACACACGTAGAAAAATTTCTGATTGAAATTACTGAACGGAGGAAGAAATTGGGGTAAACAGAAATTCCCTTTGAAATAATAAGAATTCTTATTGATTCAACCAGAATTATCATTGGTCCAATTGAACGTTCTGATGATTCAGAAGAATCGCAAGAAAGCATCGTTGGATCAATGAGAATTCTGGTTGATTCAATAAGAATTCTTATTATTTTAAAGGGAATTTATGTCTACCCCATAACCGCAATTTCTTCCTACGTTCCGTATAATTTCAATCAGAAATTTTTCTCCGTGCATATCCTCAAAATAAGCAGACTGCGGGCATAGCATTGACATACTGAGGAGCGCTGCATATTTTGCACCTGTAGAGTGTAATGGCGCAATTCAGAGACTTTCCTTAGTTAGGATCTCTTTGATTTGAATTGGCTTAAAGTATTGACTCATTACTCAAGCCGAGTCGAGTTGAATGAGAGAAATTGCGATTTAGGGACGCTCCCCGCAAATCAGCAATTTTTGAGAAATCTTGAGTCTATTTCAAGGTAGCTTAAATTTCGCCTCGAGTACACTACTGCAAGCGTTTTCGGAGCCCCTCGAAATTGCACACTGAAAGAATCCTTGTTATAATCCAAGGTGTATTTTGTTTGTGTTAAAGAAACTGCACAGTGAAATATTAACTATGGGGGAATCCCTTTAACCCAAGGAAATGTCTGCTGCAACAAGTAAAAGCGACTCCTTGTTGTGACTGCGATTCTCTTTCATGCAATCAAAATTTTACTTCGCGCAAGGAAAACTATCACAAATAAACATGTTTCCTTGTTTTTAAAGAAGTGATTAAGGTTTAATTGATAGAGAAAAAACCAATCGGGGTGGTGAACACTCTCAAATTCGATCCGTTGAAAGGGTTCCGTTTCAATGGACGTAATGGAAGGTCACCAAATTGCACGCTACGCTGCTGTATTTGCGATGGTGAATATTTTCACAAGAATTAGCTTCGAAAACACCAACTCCAGCTAAGCTTGAAATTTCATCTGGGAAATTCTGACGAATACACAAAAACATACAGACACCTTCCCGGAAGAGTAAATATCACAAGCTCCAATTGTATACAGACGTGCACAGTAAACAGTGTACAGTGAACTTATGTGAACCCATGTATTACCGTAAGGAATCGTATTCAGTATTCACCAAATCTGACAACAAAGCTGGTCACCGGGACCGCCGCGCCGTAGTTCGGTTCCCGGTGCATCGATCGCTCCAGCACGGCCGCCGCGGGGCAAGTCCAATGACCGTCTCGCGCGAGACAAATTAATTGGGTACTGCAAAAAAAAAAATCCATTTGAAGTGCAAGAAAATAAAAAAGAAAAAAAAAGATTGATACGTTGGAATAATACGTTGGAATGTATGCATGAGAATCTGATTAGGTGTCGTCCGGGTTAATTTAGGTTAACAAAGGTTAAGTTAGCTCCATGGCTCCACGGCTGTGGAAGCTACGTGCCCAGATAAAAGATTGACTAATCAATGCGATTCCTCCGCTGAGATAGCTGATAGATTCGATGATTAAGATCTGACAACACTTCATTCCACCCGGTTCCAACCAGGGTTGCCATAGTTACGCCAGGGCATTTCCTTCCTCCCCGTTTAGTTTAGAGTGTAGAGGGAGGAATATATTTTTCATCCAATAGCAGAGATGGCAATTCTGCGATTGCAGATTCAAGACCTTCGATGAGAGAGAGGGAGTTCCCTAACCGATGCTGATATCTATCGCGGCTTCCGTATCCCGGTCTCAGTCCCGGTAGAGATCCTGTCTCTGGTCACCGAACAGTGGGCTAATCTATAGACTCCATAGTATAAACTGAGTCTTACTCTCTTAGAAAATGATTTGCGTTGAAAGTGAGTAAAATGCATTTTGTAAATTCCGTGGAGGACAAGTAGAAGTATTCAATTAGTCGGCCTCCGTGGTCTGGTGGTCAGCGCAAATGGCCACTAACCCAGAGGTCCCGGGTTCGAATCCGAGGCCGAGGTGACAAGATTTGACGGTCTCAGATCTAGTCATCTCGGAAGGACATGGATGTAACTAACACTCTAACTCTCTCTATCATCTTTCCTTCTTCTTCTCTCTTCCATTTCGTCTGTTGGGCCCTAGTTGGCGAAAGAGGACACTTAAACTTCCGAGAAAAAAAGAAAAAAAGAAAAAAAAAAAAAAAAAAAAAAAAAAGTATTCAATTGAATATATGAATACAGGTAAAAAAATACGTTCTATGATATTGGTAGGCAAGCGCGTTCAAATGAGACGATTGATCGAAACAAGATCTAAAATATTGAATTTTTTCCGATTTTTCCAATCGAAAAACTTCAAAAGTTTGTTCGAGCAAAAATTAGTCACAATTCTCAGATATCGTTTATTCATTTAAAATGACAATAGAAACTTCGAAAAGTTTCCATCGATCGAGACTTCAATAGTTAAGAATTTTGATCGAAGCTTCAATAAATTCGGAATCACAAATACGTTCAAAGCTATCGATCAAACGCACAAGAATGAAATCTGGACATAAAATAAAGACCAATAAACCATTTTATTTTCTCAATTTTAAGAATTCCAAAAGTTATAACTAGATCCGCCAGGATATGTTTGGTTTCAGAGGAATATTTGTGAGGACCAAGAATGCTTTTGACGTCACTTTTAAACACGGCCTCATGAGGGAAACGTTTGAGCTGTGACAGAGTCTGCGATTTGGTGAAGTTGTATTTGGTCCATTTTGAACCCAAGAAAAAGATCAAACTACTAGGTGTGCTATGGACACCATCGAGTTAGATTTTTTGCATCAGTTTAAAGGAACAAAATATAACTTGCCCACTACACTCTTTGTTTGAGCGGTGATAAGTATTAGCCTTACAGGGTAAGTGATTAAACTGACGTATAGCGTTCTAAATTGGCTCTCTCCCTCGCACGTGCTACACAAAAATTGCAATATCTTTCTAGTGTCATAAGTCGTAAATGGAGACTTCTTATGCGTCATTTTCTACTTAATGCCACTTTGAAATTATTCAAAAAGTTCATTTCTGCTAGAACCTTTTACTAAAAATGTTTCTGTACACGATTTATTTTAACGATGAAAGTGAGATAGCAATGAATATATAAAAGGTCCCTTGAGAGAAAGAGAGAGAAAGAGACAGAGACAGAGACAGAGACAGAGACAGAGAGAGAGAGAGAGAGAGAGAGAGAGAGAGAGAGGAGAGAGAGAGAGAGAGAGAGAGAGAGAGAGAGAAAGAGTTTTGGAACGCTCGACGAACTTTTTCACTGGCACTGGGTGATGTCATCACTTAAACCGTCTATACATACAACCGACTGTGCGGTTAGAAAACACGCGAATAAAATAAAATAATGGGATACTTGACCGGAACATCAAATAAATTGCACTCCTCAATGAGCAGTTGTACGAATAGATTATGATTAAAATTATTGTAGAAAGGTAATTAAGTCATTATTTGGTACGATGGCACACCCACACACGTACTCAAGAGTCCGGGGTCAGTAAAGGCTATACGATTAGATTGAAATATCCCTAGAGAGGTGAGCACTGAGTTGGCTCCGATGAAGTGTATCAATAAAGAGCTATAACAATTACAATCCGATTTTCGCCACCATAAAGGCGGTTTCTTTAGGTTATTTATTCTTTCATTCTCTTGGTTGATGTAGGGGTTGACCCTCTACCTCCCCAGATGACGCTAAGGTTTAAGGTTAAAAAAAATGTTAATAATCAACCTCCATGACAGCACTAAGCGGGGTACATGGGTGCCCGCAGAGGGGGGCAAGGGGGGCACTTGCCCCCCCCGGAATTCAAAACAGTCAAAATTTCACGAAGAAAAATGAGAGGACCAAAAGAAAATGAAATGTGAATCTCAGTGATATAGTTGACGAACTTAATTATTAATTTATGTTGTAATTTTAACTCTTTTTTCGCAAGGAATAGTAAAATTATACATCTACTGACCATTATTATCATCTGTTGTCCGTTTTTCATAATATCAAACAAGTCAAAATTATTATTATTATTTGGATACACCTAAAATGACTTAATAATTGTACACTATTTGTATGAAAAAAAAGAGAAAAAAAGTCTTCCCTTTGTCCTCGGGGGGGGGGGGGGGTCCCCTAGACCTTCCATTGGGGTTCAACAATTTTGCCCCCCCCCCTCCTTGGAAATTTTTCTGCGGGCGCCCATGTCGGGGTAAGTTCATCCACATTTCACTGCAGAGGGGGCATTGAACTATTGATAGAGGTATCGATAAAGCTCATTGGTTAGCTTGCCGCTTAAGTTCTGACATAAAAGTTGATGGAAAAAAAAAAGAGGTGATGCGTTAGAGCCGTAAAGGACCGAGTTATATTTGGGGTTCCAAGGAGTAATAAATTTAAACTCACGTGTGATGCAAGAAAAAGAGGCGTTGATGATTCGCAAAAGTTTATTGCGGTTTTCCGAGGAATCGCATAATTATCGGTGCATTTTGCGGTCAGCTCGGTCTACCCTCTCGCGACGACCGCCGTTTTGCACCCGCGAAGATACGCGATGGCCGATTGCCTCGTACCTTTGGAGTTCTAACCCCCCCCCCCTCCTCCCACCCCCACAAACTCCCCCCGTCCTCCTTCCATCCCCCATTTATCACGATGCTCCGGCTCATTTAACACAATGCTCTCTTAAATCAAACTCGATTGGCACCACCTCGCTACCTCACGAACACCGCGAACGAAGTTAAATTTATCGTTTCCCCCCCCCCCCCCGCAAACTGCACCTAATAATTGTGGCATTCACCTCCAATTTTAGTTTCTTTCTTGCTCGGTCACAGACGGCGATTAGACGTTAAAACGCAATGTTTTGAAGGCTTGTAAAACTGATGGAAAACCTTACAAATTTCGAGTCCGAAAACAAACACAAAATACGAGAAAGCGTATAATAATACGTGTTGGTGAAGTGTTAAACTGATTATGATTGTGAGTACCTAGGTTTATTGAGATGTCTGTCTCTGAGCAATTATTTTATTTTATTTATTTATTTATTTATTTATTTATTTATTTATTTATTTATTTTAAATTATGGGTTACTCATTGTTTACATCACAGGCAAAACATTGATTTCACGTAGTGATGGCTGATTGATTACTTGGGGTGGCCTAGAGTCCCTATATGCTGGGATTTAAGACAAGAGGGTATAGTCAACCTCTGATTGGTCAACTAAGGTCTGATGGTCTGATTGGTCTATTGGTCTAAGGTACTACGAGCGTCACTATCGGATGCGTCTTTGATTTTTGCGCACTTTGTTCACCAAAACGGCTTGTTTGTTTACGTTCTAAACAAAGAAAGGTACCGCGGTGTTTTGCGCATGAAAGAGACAATAATCAAAGAGCCTGTTTGTTTTAATTATATGAGCAAGCACCCCAAGAATGTCGATAGTGCCCAAAGCGTGATTACACGACATATTTACGTGATTGACTACGTTTTAAGACCATTTTTTACAATACAGTATACATTTTTGGATATTTATGGATTTTTTTTTTGTTTTTTTTTTTTTGAAAAATGAAGAATTAATAGAATGTAGGTGTAACGGAAAAAAAATGGAAAATTATTTTTTAGGCTTTTGCTTTTTACGATTCAAAAAAGACATACAATTTTTTGAAAATAAATTATTTTAATCATTTATTTATTTATTTATTTATTTATTTATTTATTTATTTATTTATTAGCTATTTTTTTTTTAAATTCAAAACGAAAAAACCACAAGGTTTTTCTTCCCGCGAATCTGTCAACGTTGGGAAACAAGAGACTCGAGTTCCTCATCGTTATTAATTAGCGATTTAACGACTCTTGCGAGGAGTCCAGGAATGCGAATTTCTGAGAGCACAGCCCGCCCGGATATTTACAGATCAATTCTTTCTTCTCCGTCATTTTCATCTGTTCCTTTTCTCTCGAAAATTTTGCATACTTGCCGCCACGCGAGGTCGCACAGTAAAGCGAGTCAATACGAGAGGCCGAATAAGGCGTGGGAACTTTGATTGCGTACATCTTTTGTCAATACAAAACTTAAAAGTCTAAAAATAGTTTCGTTGGTTTTATCGTAAAATTTCCTGCAAGAATCATCCCTGACAGTTTGTTTTTTGACCATAAAAACATTCAAATTTACATTTTTAATCATATGAATTCCATGACCGACCCCTCCGATCGACCCGCTCCACTGTGAGTCGCGTCAGTGACTATTTGACGAGTGATAATATAGTACAGTAAGTTCCAACTGGGATTAAAGCCCAGCTGTGCTTTTGTGCGACAAAGTAGGATATCGAAGAAATGCCGCGAATCGATTAATCGGATGCCTTTATAACTGACCGCTCGAGCGATAGCTAGAATATTGAGAAAGAAAAATATCAGTAAGCGGCGTTGTGTCATTTCAACGGTGTTGCCAGTTTGTTAGCAGTATTCATTGACAATTTTATACGATCTGCTGCGCTGGTATAGGTGCACAGGGAAAGCAAATCTTGAAAAAATATGGACTAAAAAGAAAATTCTATTAGAATTACCGAAATTATCAATAATTGTTACAATTGATTTAACGTATTTTTTTTTTTTTTTTTTTTTTTTAATCGAACGTGCTGATATAAAGAGGGAGAATGGGACAGTTACAAGGGTCTGAAATTTTGGGTTTTTATAAAGAAAATGATAGTATTTGATGAGCTGAGAACGAATGGTGCCTTTTTGGTTTTTTCCTAAGTGTCCCGGTTTTGGAGATGCACACCAGCACACGGGCAAAGTTGCAAAAAATCGTGTGCGTATAGTGACGTTACTATGCAGAATTCCATTTTAAAACAACGTATTTTTGGCCAAAATCTTGTCTCCGGAACAATGGCACTTAATGAGAAACCAAAGGCATCTATGTTCTCAGCTCAACAATTACTTTCATTTTCTTAATGAAAAACAGAACATTTCAGACCCTTGCAACTGCTCCAATGTTAAATAAACGACAATTCTGGTCATTGAAAAGGAATTTTTGATTAGTTCGTATTTGATATTACTTTCTGTAATTCCAAAAACAATTGTTTCTCATTGTGTAGCACAAAAATCATGCTTACATCGGTCTCCAGATTTTTGTTTCCCGAAAGTTTACTTATTTAGAGAGACCTTGTTTCAGTTTTTTCAATCATGTTCCTTGTATGCTATAGAATGGTCGGAATCGGTTTAATCAATCGGCGAGCAATCGAAAATGGAGCAAGATATTAAGATCAAATCAGCAGCTAAACTACAATCGATCGGTTAACATCAATAGTCAACAACCAACACAAGAACAAAGGGGGAAAAAATTTTTTTTTTTTTTTTTTTTTTTTTTTACAGTCATCGACATTCTGCACACTGATTTTGATGACGAAATTCGACAACGCTAAACACCAGTATCCTCATTTAGTCCCCCCCCCCCTACGCCTCCCCCGAAAAAAAAATGAAAAGAACTTGATCGGGTCCCCTGTCAGGCCGACACAGTGGCGGCGCGGCGGTGTAATAATGGTTATCTTATAAATCCGATTGTCTCCGAAGATTTTTGCCACTCGGCCCATCAACTGCCGCGCCGCGGAAAGAAGAGAGGAATGTTTCATCTTTCCGAGCATTGTATTTTGATTCGCGAAAAGGAATGAATTATTGATGAGTTCCAGATATAAGGTATGACAAATTTACGCTTAATTTTCCCTTTTCGGCAGGTGTTTTGACTATGATTTTGTAGAACTCGACTATTTTCAAGCTTTATCCTCCATTAAAAAAAAAATTAAAAAAAAAAAAAAAGAGAGAAGGAGAGGAACGAAAATCATGTTTTATTAGCATGCCAGTCGAAAAAAACACAGTTTAGATACCGCGATGAATGGGGCAGTTAGAAGGGTCTAAAATTGTGTGTTATTTTTTAAAGAATATGATTGTCCTTGATGAGCTGAGAACAACGGTGCCTTTAGTTTTTTCCTAAGTGTCCCAGTTTTAGAGATATCGTGCGCGTAGTGACGTCACTATACGCGGGATTCCCATTTAACACAGTATGTATCTTGGGCCAAAATCTCATCTCCGGCACAATTGAACCTAATTAGAAACCAAAAAGGCATCTTTGTTCTCAACTCATCAAGTACTTTCATTTCCTCTATAAAAAACACAACATTTTATACCCTTGCAACTGCCCCATTAAGTGCAAAACCACGTATCGGCTAAATAGTTAAGTTTGAAGTCAATGTAATAGGCGCATGAAACCATGGGCGCCGCCATTGGATGCTTTTTTGCACCTTTGTTTACGTTCTGATGGCCGTTTTTGTGTTTTGGTCCAATGCAAAGATTACAGTGCCGAAGAGTTTCTGACGGTATAATCTTTCACTGCTAAGCAGTGAAAGATACGAAAGCAGTGACTGTTTTTATTGACCCACAACTATTTCCACTTTCAAAGATTCACACCAATCAAAAGCAAGTTTACATACGTATGTATGTAAGCGCAGAGCTCCTTTTAGAAGTGTGGGTGGAGCTCTTTGGCAAATTTGCAATTTTGGTTTTTTGTCCAATAAAAACACTTTAAACTTTGTTTGCGAATTTAACGAAGGAATCATTAATTGGTAAATTGGAAAAAAACTAAATACACGTAAAACGTCAGCTCTGGACAATTGTTCGAGGCCGCCTACATTTCTGAAACGAACTTAAAAAGACAAAAAGTCTACATACCAAGAACAAGCGCGTCAAAGGATTCAGATATATATAAAAAAAAAGCTGCTATAACACTGCTTTCTTACCTGCAACAAAAATAAAAAGACAAATATTGTAAGTAACAATAGATTGTAAGTAACACCAAACAAGAGCGATTTTCGAGAGTTTTCGTGTGCATCTCATGGAGCTATTGAACTTTTTCCCTCTGAAACCTTCCCAAAAAAAAGGTGCAAAATAACGTGGTTAAAGAGCGACCAAATAAATTTTGCCCTATTTATTATGTAGTAGGTACCCACGGTTCTGTCCGAAATAACGCAACGTGTCTCAAAACGATGACACCTTATGATGCCTTAATGATGTAGTGAAAATATTATACCTAGAGTTCTCGCACGGTCTTCAGGATAAAGCCCCCCCCCCCCCCAAATTGACTCCAATATTCTCCTCAGTCACGTGACGACGTTTAAACCAATGAGGTTGGTCGATTTCCGCGCTATATCTTGTCTCGTCTCGTCTCGTCGTAAAGAGCAGAATCAGCCCCCAGGTCCGTAGCGGTGCGTGTAATCTGACAATCTTGCATTTCTTCCTCTTAAACCCATGTAAAATATCGATTTGAAGGAGTGCACAGTGCACCACCAATATTTCGACCTTTTTCATGACTTTAAATGGACCATATGCAACGTTTGCAAATTGCAGGCGCCACCACTGTTTCAGGTCCAGCTCCTATTCGTTACACTTTGTTTCTTAACTGTTTCGGACAAACTGGCAGCGCAGTTATTTCCATTTCAGTTCAGTGTCGACACGGAAATGATTGGAGCTAGTCCTGAAAAGGAGAGATAAGACACAAAATACAGTCATTAAGTTGACGGCAAAATAATCAGCGTTCGATGTTACAGGTCTCAGGCGCCTAGTATTAGCATAGGATGGATTTTACATTTGGACTCAGCGAGCTCTTCATCCTTTGTTTTCACAGTCGATAGAATGATATAGAGTTCTGAAGTAATCGGTATAAATGATGACTGTTTTGAATGAATGGTGTTCGCAGTGATGAATACTGACACGGGCGGCTCTACATGGGAATAGTATAGGTAAGTATACATAATACGCAGGTCTATTTTCCACGATGCATTCATTCATAGTTTAAAGTTGTTCCTTCCCAAGTATCCTGCTGGTGTGACAGTGTAGTATATATATGTGTAGACTGGTGTAGTAATAACCAGTGGCGGAGCGAGTGATCTGACGACGTTGCAACATGTACTTTTAAACCCCTGCAAAATGTCAAATTCGGGGGTGCTCACTGAAAGCTCAGTATACAGCTCCATCTATTGGTTCCTTTTTGGGTTTAAATCAATGAGCTCTACACGTACATATAAACATATATTTATCTAGAAAATGCAGTCTAATGGGTAAAAGGGTAATTGACGATGAGGAGGAGGGTTTTTAGGTTGGGGGTAAGGTATGCTTTTTCCTATCTATTTCCATGCGTTTTTACTAGCGATCAGTGAAACTCAATGATTGTAATAGGTAAATAGATCTTTGGTACTACATACGTATTTAAAGATGGGTAAAATTTACCTCAACCAAAACCTAAAACTTCCTCATCAGTTACGCAAGTTACTCACTACATTGTCACACTCTATGGATAAATGTATGACTCGTTGGTTTTGAAATGGACAAAAATCTACGTTGCGCCCGCTCCCGATTAATGTTACGCTCCAGAATTGATAACGCCAGTAGCGCAAAATCAATAATTTAGGGGTGGGAAAAGCAGGGGCGTAGCCGGGGGGGAGCCCCTTGACACCAAAATTTGTCCTAAAAAAAGATCATTTTTTGCGTTTTAAGACAAATTTGACCAAATTAGTATCTTTGGACCCCCCCTTGACAATTTTCGGACCTCCCCCCCCCAGAAAAATTCCTGGCTACGCCACTGGGAAAAAGTCATACTGATGGTTTTTTTTCTATTTTTTAAATCCTTTCACTCAGCAACTTATCTCAAATAAAATCCATGTTAGAACTTATTCAATTTCATTCACTCTTTAATTAAACTAGTTAACCGTATAAACAATAGGGTTTCCTTTTAAGAGTGCATTATTTCAAAGACACAAATTCGGAATAATTTTTCGTTTTTTGTTTTTTCAAAATCCGTTCCTTCAATCTGCAATTAGGATTGCCGCAAAATGGTAGTCCTATGATTAGAAGACAGTGCAACGGTCCCATCAGATACAATGACCTATGTTCTTTTTGGGGGAAAAACGATACTCAGCAGGTCTCAGCTCATAACATCATCACTAAATCAGTGCAGTTGCAGTCAGTCGGGCGATAAACGTCTTTTTCCCACGGTTCATCGGGGGCTCTCTTCTTGTGCAGTTAAAACACATGATTGACATCACACTCCAGGGCGCGGTGCGCGAAAGGTGCTAACGTTTTCCGCGCTCTCTAAATCTCATGAAGTGGGGGGGGAGGGGTGGCCGGGAGGAAAAAACTTATTGTATGAATTGAAGTCGCTCGTAAGCAAGCAAAAAGAGGGCTCGTGAAACACCAGGTGTGTTCTTAAATTAGAAACCTCAATTCTCTAATGCTGATTTCCACAGCTAAGCGCACAGCACACCTAACATTTAGTGGGCCCCCATTTTTTATTTTTTTATTTTTTCAAGAACGGCTTCAATTACACTTGTAAAATACGACCGCTCGTCGCTTCGGCATCATACAGACAACAGAGACATTAAAGAGATGGGCTGGTTAGCACGCTGCGGCCGGGGCCGGGGCTTTAAGCTCGTCCATACGCGTGAACGGCGTGAACTGGGCGACTCTAAAAGTCTCCAAGTCTTGACTCTCGGTTCTCGTATGACGTATAGTAGAACATTCAAGGATGCTCATTTGAAGAACGGCAACCCCCCCCCTCTTCCTTTTCCACCTCTTCCTTACCCCTTTTGCAATTTCAAAACGAGGAAACAAAACTCCGCCCACAATAACCTCAGCACCGACTCAAGAGAGCTTTGCATTTATTAACATGTTGGTATAATTACTCAAAACCCTTAATCATAGCGTACGGAGGACGAATCGCCCCCCTCCCCCTCCCACAATCCCTCTCCCAACGCATCGCACATGCAAAACCTACGAGGAGTGAGTATAGAGTATTTTGCGCCTCGTATTTACGACCCTTGGTGTACGCGGTGGTTATGCGCATGCGCAGAAGCGGGCGGAGGTTACTATATGAAGAGCTGATGGGACGGGGTGGAGGAAACTGCTGCGGAGAATTAAGTTGTCACTTTTAACCCAAAAAATTAGTAAAAGTAACAAAAGAACAATGAAAGGAGGCGGTGCTCAAGTGCCCCGATACTTGTTACTTATTCTTTCAGTTCCTTCTACTGTATACTGAGAAAAAAGCTCTTATGGCTTTGCTACCAATATTGCTGCGGGTCATCTGCGTGGATTTGTTTGTGAGAGGGGTGAGGAGGTGAAGGAGAGGAGTGGCTGTCAAATAACTCAGCTACTGAACGAGTGAACTGGTCTTGGTTTGGATTGGGTAATGGATACATGCAATTGGCAGTCAGGCGCCTCGAGTTAATATCTTACGTGGGAAACTTAAAGAAACGAACTTTTTTTTTTACGAGCTATTGTTTCATTACACACGAAGAGATGAGTTCAAGTAATATAGAAACTCTGGTGGTATGAATCCTTAAAGCCGTGGCAACATTCATCCGGGTTGTTCCTAAAAAATGCTCATCAAATTGAATAGGATCCAAATAAATACATTGGTCATTGAGAGAGTCTCAGGACAGATTTAGGGAGGAAAAAAGTACGGAAAACAGAAAACTATAAGGTACCATATCAATAACACGGGATCAAATCTAGTAATTTTACCAAACCATGGTAAAAAGGTATATTCTAGAAAAATTACCGGCAAGTGTAAGAAAAATTGATAGGACAAGCTGTGAAGTGAAGTTACCAGTACTTTTTTCTGTGTGTATGAACGGTTGCTATGAAATGACGAAGTTAAAATGACACTTGAAAAAATTACACTGAAAAAACAGCTATCGTAAGATTTACCATAACTTGGTTTAAATTTTCGACAATCCAAAAAATTGTAAATTTTACGCTTTCCATGGTTTGAGTTAAAGATGTCTCGGTTAAAATTTAAACATTGCTAAAATTTAACCAATACGTCTTGAAATCGAACCATGGAAAACGTAAAATTTACTATTTTCTTGGATTGTCGAAAATTTAAACCAAGTTATGGTAAATCTTACGATAGCTGTTTTCTCAGTGCGTGAAATCAAATACAAAATTTCATCAAGTTAATGGAAACAAAATCACAGTACAAAGCCAAGCTTTCGGTGGGGGTTTGAAGTAAGCTCATTGTCAGAGAAAGTATTTCTTCAAAGCTTCCGCTTCCTTAAGTTGACTTTTCAGTCGTAGAAATTAAGGCTAACTCAAACTCTACTGGACTCAAGCGTGTGCATGATGCCAGGCCTCCTCAGGAAGTAGTATGTAAGGAACTACAAGCGTAGAATCTACGGATCCAACTTTTTGAGAAGGCTGAAGAAAACTGAAAAAAGTACACGTAAACAACTCCAGGTTAGAAAATTCCTCGACAAGAGAATGTCTCATAACATTTTTGTTAAAAAATATCCGATATTCATGAGGAACACTGGCGCAACCAGGATATCTTCCATCTCTCTCATTTCCCCTTTGAATGTATGAGTAGGAAAAGGACAGAAGGAGGGGGTTTTATCCCCTTGTCCATCCTTGTCTAACATACGTTTCTTAATGGAGAAAAGAGAGAGATGAAGAAACTCTCGGTGTGCTACTGATGAGGAACGATATATTATGTGCGGATCATCTGCGTTTTAATGGGACTCTTGCTTACTTTTGCTATTGGCGATTAAATGGTTAATTCTTGAGTAACATCCAGTAAAAATTACGATGAGCACATTAAAAAATTAAAAAAAATCAGAAATTCACTTACAGACTCGCAAAATGACTTTACAGATTTAGGTGTAACGGTGGAGCTACGCAGATACCATGGGAGATTCCTATCTTTGAGAATTTCCTCTGGGAAAGCAAGTCTTTGTGTTTTTAGAGATAGAAAGTGTGGCAAATAGACATACAGGAATGCCACATGAGTCCTGCGTAGCTGAACCATTTAAAATAAAATATGGGGAAGCTATGCAGGCATGCAGGCACTCTGGCACTACCGGATATTCCTATCTATAATCTCTCTCTCTCTCTCTCTCTCTCTCTCTCTCTCTCTCTCTCTCTCTCTCTCTCTCTCTCTCTCTCTCCTCCCTCCCTCCCTCCTTCCTTCCTTCCTTCCTTCCTTCCTTCCTTCCTTCCCTTTCCCTTTCCTTCCTCCCTCCCTCCCTCCCTCCCTCCCTCCCTCCCTCCCACCCTCCCTCCCTCTCCCGAGTTTTATACAAAGTTTTATCCGTTTGAACCCATGCAACAGGTCGAATTTGAGAATGTTCACTGAACATCCAAGAGTTCGATCTTTTACACGGATTTAAACGTACTTCCCAAATACAACGATGCTATATTGCTCGCTATATTGCTCGCAAACCATGGAGCTGCCATTCTGCCATGCACTGGCCATTGAATGCAATTCTGAGCGGCGGAGATGATTCCATTCATGCAAGGAAGACGTCATAGTCTTGGCACAATAACCTAGGTTGATACACGATTATGAGGTAAACACTCCAAGGAAGACAAGAAATGATCAAAGAAAAAGGGCGAGAATACGCAATACGCCTCTTTATAATTTTCAAGAAACAGTTCACATTTGACAACAACGACCTCCCTTCACTGATTAATCAAATAATGGAAGCTTGGGTAAGGCAGTAAAAGTTGTGCAAATAAGCTAGAAAAAATAACCATCGCTCGGTTCAAACACGCACTACGTTCCATGGGTTAATATTTATTTTTACACCGGCGCGAATGAGAGAAATGAAAAGAAAGAGAGCTCATTGGTAAACGAACGCGATTTTTTAAATGATAAAATTAAAAATTAATTGAGCCAGCGTACGTTTTTAAGTTAATTTATTTAAATTAGAAACAAATTAAAGGGAGAGACAGTCCAAGACCAATGGGGAAATGGATTTATTAAAGACCTATAAAAAATAGACGGAGCGGGATCACTGAAAAAGTAATAAATAAGTAAATAATAATTACCAGTTACTAATAATACCTTCAGCAGAGATACGGCAATAAAGTTGGAAAGAGGAGCAAACATTCATTTTGGTATGTCATAAATGCATAATTAAAGTCAGGATTGCGGAACTGATAGAAAATAGCGAGCGAGAGAGAAAACCGGAGAAATGACAGGAGGGGCGGATGAGAGAAGAGAGTAACGAGAGGGCTACAAAACCAATTGGTGAGGTGGATGCAATCGAAAAAGGGAGGGAGGGAGGGAGGAGAGAGAGAGAGAGAGAGAGAGAGAGAGAGAGAGAGAGAGGCAGAGGGGAAAACGATGATAAGAAACAGTCGAATAAAGGAAATGATACTATTGATTGCGGAAGAAAGAGGCTCAGTATAAATAACGAAATAATAGATAAGGGAATAAACAACAATTATTTGTAATAATAGGGGTATCGATACTAATCGCATAATAAAGAAACGCGATATAAAGTCGTTCCCCGTATCGCAAGTAAGTAAAAAAGTGGGGAAAACATTGAGTCGATGCGTGATACAAGAGGGATCATACTTCAGGTGTGCGCTTCCTTAGAATTAAACCTTACTTTACAGCTGATATTCTTTGAAAGAAGCACACCACAGGTTATACGGACCTTCATTCCGCAGACCGCCTCAATTACAGACGGATCTGGAAGGAGACGAATGACGAACGAGGCAAGCGGAGAGAGTCGGTGTGAATCGAGGGAGGGGGGCGGGGGGATGGGCCTCGCAAGTCGCAAACGAACTTAATCCGACAAAAATCTGGATGCGCAAAAAAAAAAAAAAAAAAAAATCTACAAACGTAAAATAAAAGAGGTGAGGAGGGGGAAATATGATAAAAGAATAAGTCGAGAGGTGTAAGCAAGAGGTGCGCGGTGCGAGGACCTACGAGGAGGCCTCCGGGACGGGGCCTCACGAATAAGCCCGGCCTCCTGATTCTCCCACCTAGAGTCGAAAAACTTACGGAGAAGGGGTAACGGGTAACGGAAAGAGTGAGAGTGCCAATTACCATAAATGGTCGGGAGCTTGTTCTCCTTCGATTCGAGAGAGCGCCACGGTGGGTAGGCAAGCCCCGTTACACAGAGCAACGCCACCTTCGCTCGCGCGGTAGTCGCGAGGTGGGGGCCGAAAGAGAAGGGGCAGGAGGCAGGAGGCTGGGTGCTGATTGTGAGTGAGCCAGTGAGACTTGTGACTCACGCATCTGCGCGCTTCTCATCAGTCAGGCGGCCGACCTCGCTCAGCTCGGACAGTCAGCGATTGGTCGCTTGCAATCATCCGCCCGACACTCGCGCCCACTTCGAAAGCTCTGATCGAGTAGATCAGAGCGCGCAAATCTATTATTTTTCGCGAGTCTTGTCGTCAACCACTCGTTGAAAGAAAATAATCGACAGTAAAACTTGAGGATTAAGGTCGACTTCAGTTATGTGCCAACCTGATTTGGACTGAGTGTGACATCGCAATGATTGGTTCAAACTTCAAAACACACCTGTAAAACTAGACTCAACATTTTAAAAATTTCATTCAATATGCTGCGCTGTTTAGGGTGAAAATAATCAAAAAGTCGTTACTTATAATTTTTTTTTGTTTTTTTTGTTTTTTTTTTTTGCAGAAATTATTTTTAATTGCAGCGATTCAAATAGTTTCACATACCTTACTCATAGCTAATGAAAATTTGTAACAGCTCAGTTTTTCCAAAACTGATCAGTTTTCATGCGAGAGACTTGCGGTCAGCAACTTTAAACTTTCGGAGCGATCTTATTAAGATCAGAATATTGGACTTACTTGTAGATCACTTATGCACGAAGTGAAAAACTTTTTTCCGAACCAGATCAAGAAATAATGATTTAATAAAATATAAATGATTCAATAAGTTTTAATGGTAGTCTCTATGTAAATTAAAAGACCGATTTCATGATTTCCGTCGAATGAGGTCAATTTGTCAAAAATCAGAACCAATAAATTAATTTCTGAAGATAAAAAAAAAAAAAAAAAAAAAAAAAAAAAAAAAAAAAAAAGACAAGAGAAGAAGAAAATGGTCAGTGGGAGAAGATCTAAAATTACAAAAAACCAGGAGAAATGTGGACGGTGGGGAAGAAGAAAATTGAAAATAAGACGGAAAAATTAGTGAACCACTGAAAAGAGGCCACCGAGATTTCACGCAGATTACGGCGGTTTTATCAAAAAAGACCATATCATTTCAGCAAAAAGATTAATATTTTTCTTCCTTCAAAATAATCTGAAGAAGAAAAAGAAGAAAATGGCATAGCTGCAGGATTAAGAGAATTGCTGTCCTCGGCTTATGACGCACGAACAACGAGTAGACGGAACTCACTTTCCAAAAATCAAGAAGAAAGATTACATATACATTCAGAAGAGAGCATCGACGTAAACTATAAGTAAAGAAGCATTATTTTGTATCAGTCGATTTTTGCTGTTCAATACGCTTAAAATTAGAGCTGCAGCAATCTTAATGATGACCGCTTACAAACGGACTGAGACGGCGGTATTTTAAAGATTAAATCGTTTGAACTCGAAGATGAAATTTTAGCATTTTTACCATGAGCGTAATATTTCAAGTCATAGTGTCATTTGCAAACATACTTTCAACACAAACTCTTCATTCTCAACCGAGGGTTCTGTAGCTATTTTATGTTTGCCCGAGCAACTTGTTGATAGTAGTGAAGGAGAATGCCCATTTTGTTTTTGGTGTTGGTATTAGCCCAAACGAATCCATTGCGCAGAGGGAAAATGACATTTTTTCGCGATTTTAAGAAGTTTGAGACAAATTGTAGATACATCCAGTTTTGATCCTACATGGGCCAGCTATACTATCAACAAATTCAACTTTCTATGGTTGATCCTTTCGTGAAATGTACAGAAAATTACATTTAGTGAAACTATAGTAGGCAAGCCCCGTTACACAGCGCAACGCCACCTTCGCTCGCGCGGTAGTCGCGAGGTCTGCGAGGTGGGGGCCGAAAGAGAGGGGGAGTGTTATAAAAAATAATAATTTACTACCTGAAAAATCATTGGCCAGAATGTCTTGCAAGTTTTTAAAAAAAAAAAAAAAAAAAAAAAAGTATGTTGATTTCAAGTGGAATTTCTGGCATAGAAAAATTCCAGACATTTAATCAGAATTTCTATTTAGTATCTCACAATTTCTATTCGGAGACTATTTAACCATTCGCACCGTCGTTTTAGCTTGATTTTTTTTTTCTCAGGGTGCGCGCTGAAATGCCAGAATTATTCCATTAATTTCGTTAACCATTTCAATACTACGCTCGAATATGTTCGTTTACGTAACTCGAGCGGACTCACACAATTTCAATTTCTTACCAACCGTAAAAGCTTCTCGAAATGGTTAAAATTGGCTGAATAAATAGTGTTTCGTATGTAGCGCCTTCAATTAAAGTGATAGGCAAATTCAACACCGCAGGGTAGTAATAGTTCACTACCCACTAAAGAGCGTTTTAGCTTTGATTACTTGTAGTAGTAGTAATAGTTAACTACCCACCAGAGAATATTCTAGCTCCGATTACTTGTATTGACTTGGTCGTAAAAAGGGTAAATATCGTCCAAGTTCAGCTTCCTAGACTTTTGTCAAAAGTTCACTCTCAGAATTCAGAGTCCATCCCGAGAACCGATATTCCTCGGGAAACACCAAATTGATGTCTACTCAAACCTGAAGTATGTCGAGGTTATTCATAGGTTTGCGAACAAACTCATAAGTTTCGGTCTGACAATGAGAGTGACAATCGTTTGACTTATTGAGGCTCCCATGCGCAGTCAGTTTTATATCAGTCCGGAACTTCTCCGGGATTTATTAAACGTCGCATGTTTGGTCTTCTTCGCTTCTCGACCATTTCATACGTCCGGCTCATTTTGATTTGTAATATACTCGATGCCGCGCCGGGAAACATGCCCGCGTGCACTACTGTTAAATAAAGTACGTCTGAGGAACATAGTGCGTGGTGCCGTGGCAACTGGAAAGAGCGGCATATTTCAAAATATGTCAGAAAATCTCTCGATTGTGAAGTGATTTACGTTGTCGAAACTCGAGTTTTCATTATTTACTTTTTTTCACTATTATTTTTTATTTTATTTTTATATTTATTTTTGAGAGGGAGGGAGGGAGGGAAAGAGAGAGAGAGAGAGAGAGAGAGAGAGAGAGAGAGAGAGTAAGAGTGAGTGTGAGAGAGAGAGAGAGAGAGAGAGAGAGAGAGAGAGAGAGAGAGAGAGAGAGAGAGAGAGAGCTTATAGAAAGCATCCCTGCGCATCGCTCGATGCGCCAAAGTGAATTCACTGCACGCCGAACTGGTCACTTCTTCTCGTGGGAAGCAGGTGCGCGGAGTAATATTTCACGGAAACACTAAGAAAGTGTTACTGGACCGTATTTACACCGCGAGTCGGCGTTTGGTAATCCCGTGTTCTGTGTTTGCGACTGGAACGTCTCGAGTTTGTTGATGAATGTATTATTTTTGCGTCCGCCTTCGTAGAATCAATCTATCTTAAGTGGATTGCGAGCTACCTCGATTTTGCTTACATCTGAACCACTCCAAAGCAAGTATCTGAGAGAACGTTCTATAGAAAGACGGAAGAGACAAGTGTCTCACGATTCATCAAATAACTGGACGGATACGGACTATCAAAACTTGGAAAAATTGCGGAATCTTCGAGGGTTTTAGGTCCCAAATCAAGGAAAGCCAGCGAAAGTAGCGAAGTGAGGCGCATTACAATACTGTGCAGAAGGATAACTCAAAAAATTAAAAAATTAGTGGGTCAGTAGCTTCCCAAGTAACAACGTTGATAGCGAATTATAACGAGACGAGATAATGTGACGAGTAAGCTCGAGAACAAAAAGGGGATTTATGGAGTGCCTTCAATTTAACTTGCATGCTATTGCAATAATGCCGCGTCGAATATCCAGAAATAGCTGTTGCTTTGAAATAAACATAACTGAAGCAATGGTGAAGCACGGTGAACAAACGGTGAAATTATTAAGCGCCTTCAATTTAGAGTGTAGGCAATTCCAATGCCGTCGAGTAGAAACAGTTAACTATCTGCTACTCTAGCGTCTTGTCGTAGCAGGTTAATCTCTTAATCAGTATGATACGGTTTTGGCGAAGCTTTTCTTTTTCACCATATTTTTTTTTTGTTTGGAGTAATTTAAAACCAACCTTTCAAAATTTTTTCTTTTTCTTCTTCAAAGGAAATATTTGTATTTACCTAATCTGAATTATTATTATCTATTTTTCATTTTAATTACTTTTTTTCTTTCAGGAAACACGCAATCAAAGAGGAGCCTCAATTTACTAGCCGTTCAATAACAAACGATGAGAAGTTATTATATTATTCTTGTTTCTTCACAAACTGTTTCATATTTTTGAAGAAGGGAGTTTAGCATTGAATTACTATCAAATTATGGTTTATTGAACAACATTAATAAACAGCGTCAAGAATCAATGAGCCAGTGGCGTAGCGTGCAAGTTGGCAACTCTGTACTTTGTCCATTTAAACCAATTTGAAAGGTCGAATGCGAAGGTGTTCACCGAACACCCAATACTTCGATCTTCTTCGTGAGCTTAGATGGACCAACTGCAACGTTGCCAAATTACACGCTACGCCACTGCAATGAGCCTGATTTGAGGTCCTATTTTGGTCGCGGTTATCCTCATCCTGAGGTTGGGCATTTCTTTCGGAAAAATGTTGCATCACGATGAAGGATACGATAAAAGTACAATAGCTTTTGGCTAAAACCGTGATCTTTAGCACAACTCATACGGAAAAATCTACAGACTAAGCCTTAAGGTGAATCCTCAGCTACTTGTATAACGACCTTCAAATCCGCTAGATGCGTCCCACCGTCGCGGGCTCTCTGCAACCATTGCTTTGCCGCTTTTGACCATCGTTTATGAGAGCTATAAAGTCAAATTTTTGTTCAATAACAGAACGCTACAATCCCAATCTAATCCTACGAAATATTTTGATACTATCCCGAGCTAAATAAGACTAATTTAAACGAATTCCATTTTCACGTCTTCAAACTCACAATTTCTTGCCGATTATTTCGACACGAAAAATTGGTCACAGAAAGCTCGAGATGGTATCAACATATTCTTTAAGACTTGGTCTTATGAACACTGCGCAATGTTCAAACGTTTTCGAAAAGTTGACTCCAGCTCCCGTGAATGACGGGAAAAAGCGGTGAAGCTATGGTTTCAGGGAATGCGCGACAGTTGCACGCATCCAACGGATTTAAATGCCACAACAGGTCACTGAGGATTCAGATTAAAATTAATTTCACTATCCCGTCATCGGAGTGCGAGTTGATCTTCCGTGCAGTGCAGACGTGTGTTGGTGCTCTGTGAAAATTCGTTTTAAACATTTCGCGAAAATAACAACATGATTGTGTAATAAGTGCGAAGATGAACTTTGATCGAGTGAAAGTAGCGTAACTTATTCGCGGCTGATGTTCAACGTCACGCGCAGCCGCGCCGCGAGTTCGCGTAGTGCAGTGAGTGAAAAATAAACAATTGAATGCCGAGTGCATTGCAAATTTGTGCTGAGCACAACATTCTGTCTTATTGGCAAAACAATGAGTTTGTCGGATGTTCCGAGTGTTTCAAAGCAGGAAAACTCTCAGACTTGAAATTAGATTCGGCCGCTTTTTCGCGGCAAGATTCGAAAACGAATGATAGAATGGAGCAATGCTCCAAAAGTGATCAAAATAAAGGTGATCAAAATATGAAGGGGAGTATGGAGGATGATGCTGAGGTGCCTGAGGTTATAAACGTAGCTAACAAGGTGCTGAGCAAAACGCACTCTCAACTCGATGGACCAAGGGTGATTTTTGATGCATATGTCAGCGTTAAAAACACCCTGAGGGATCTTCTCCAAGAATTCCACGCCCAACAAGAGAAATACCATTCTCTCTGTGTCGATCTGAAAAATGAGTCGGACATGCAGAGAGAAGAAATTGAAAAACTCAAAAAGACCGTAGCCTCATTTTCAGGCGATCAAGGTCTAAATAAAAATACTGAAAAAACAGCTGTTACTATTGAAGTCCAATGAGAAGACTCTTCAGATCCCGGAGACAGTGAGACCGCTTGGATCGTGAGTAAGAAGAAGAAGACGAAAGCGAAAAGGAAACGTTCGTCATCGAACTCTTCTCATCCCTCGCCGGAAATAGCGAAAAATCCCCGAAAAAAAGGGAATAATAAATCCCCAGCCTCTGAAGAAATTAACCCTTCTACTTCTGATGGTGCCGAAATTAAAAAAGAAAGAACCAAAGAAAGTAAAACCTCCACCAATCAAGGTAACTAATCTGAAGGACCTAAAAACTCTTCAGGATAAAATAAAAGCCACCAGTCTACCAAATGACCAATGGCAAGTCAAAACTCTAAATAATGATGTTTTCAAAGTCAATGTCCCAGATGAAGCCTCATACAGGGAATTGACAGCCAAATTCAACGATGATGATGAAATAAAATGGTATTCCTATGAGGACAAAGCAAACCGTCCCATAAGGGTAATAGCCAAAGGCCTTCACCCCTCGGCAGACGTCGACGAGGTGGTCGAGGAGCTCAAAAAAAAAAAAAAAAAGAATTTAAAATAATCAGTGTTGACAATATAATGAGAAAGCAAAGAATTGAGGAAAAAGAAACCTCCAAGAGCGGAAAAAATCAAGAGGAAAATTCCAAAGGCAAGGAACCAGAACAATTTCAAATTCCTAGGTATAAACGCGTCGGACTTCCGATTCATATGCTAACATTCGAAAAAGATGAAGATATAGAGAAAATCTATAAAATAAAGTCTGTTTTGAATACAATTATCAGAATTGAGCCTCTAGTTAGAAGGTCATATCTGATCCCTCAATGTACCAGATGCCAGGGGTTCAATCATACCCATAGGTTCTGCCATAAGGATGTTCGGTGCGTAAAATGTGCGGGGCAACACCGGTCGGCAGAGTGTCCAAAAGGGGAATTCACAGAAGCTAAGTGTGTCAATTGCAAAGGAAAACATGTGGCAAGTTACAGAGGATGTGAAGTCGCTGTTCAACTCCAAAAAATTCACGAAGGCAAATTTTCAACCAAGAAAGATGCGGAACAAAAATCAATCAATAGAAGACCACCCAAATCTGATGTCGGGAGGCAAGTTAATGTGGAGTCCAGCTCCACCACGAAAAATAAAGCTGTAGGACCAAGAACTTATGCTGAAAGTCTGGGTGAACGACAATACGGACTTAATACACCCAAAGGGGTAAGATCCACCCAACCTCAATTATTAACGAGGGAAAATAGTGTCGAAAAAATGTTTAGTATGTTATTAGAAAAATTTGACTCCTTAAGTTCCAGACTTGGACGTTTGGAAGAGGGCAAAAGCAAACGAGCCTTGGGTAAAAATGGATAGTTTAATCACAAATTACTTTAAAGCAATAAATAGAGAAACCGAGGCACAAGTTGATTGTGCCTCGAATCTAAGCCCTAGCAGTCCTGGTTTGGAACTTGAGGAGCCCAATCCTGGAACCGGTGATAGCCTTTTTCCAAGGGGGGGTTGTGCATTGCAGCCTGGAATGCTAACGGGATTGCGAATCGTAAGAAACTAAATGAGCTAAAAACATTTTTAATAAACCATAAGGTTGATGTATGCTTGCTCTCAGAGACGCATCTTAACAATGAAGCATATGTGAGCATTCCAGGCTACAATTCTTTTCAAGCAAATCACCCTCTTAATACGCCCAGAGGTGGTGCAATGTTATTGATCAAATGTGAACTCAGCCACCATTTAGATTTTAAGCTTTGCACTGAAAAGATCCAATCAGTTGCAGTGACGTTAAAAACAGGGCTAGGACACTTATGCATTGCAGCTGTTTATTGCCCGCCAAATGAAAAATTAAGAGAGAGGATTTTTCCCTCCTTCTGAATAAACTCGGAGAAAAATTTATAATAGGTGGAGACTGGAACTCAAAACATACTCGCTGGGGCTCCAGGTTAATTACAACGAGAGGGCGTGAGCTTGAGTTTGCAGGAAGCTCATTGAATTGTTCTTTTCTTTCCTCCGGAGAACCAACTCATTGGCCCACTAATTTGAACGAAATCCCTGATGTAATTGATTTCTTTATATCGAAAGGCATCTCTAGAAACAACATGATACCGAGCATGCAAATGGAACTATCCTCTGATCATACTCCAGCAATTTTGAATGTTTACACGAAAGCAGTCAAAAGTGAGAGAAAACTGGGCCTAGTTAATCAAAAAACTGATTGGAAAAAATTCAGGAGAGAATTGGATGCTTGTATAGACCTAGGAAAATGCATAAATTCAATCACAGAACTGGAGGCGGAGTGTGATGAAATAGTATCCTAAATTGCAAGAGTGGCAGAAAATTGTACTCCAATTCAAAAAAATATTTCCTTCAATCCGAAAATTCCACCTGAGATTCTTTCTTTGGTGCGAGAAAAACGAAAAGCGAGGAAAAAATGGGTAAATTCTAGGTTCCCGGAGGATAAAACTAATTATAACAGACTCACACGTATACTAACTAGGAAACTAGAGATTATTAGAGAAAATAGAACTAGGAGATTTTTAGAAAACTTGTCAGCCGATAAAAGCACAGACTACTCTCTTTGGAGAGCAGTTAAATACCTGAAAAACCTGTGCAACGATCTCATCCTATAAAAATCACTAAAGATTCAAATCCATCCTGGGCCAAATCTAGCAAAGAAAAAGCTGAAGCATTTTCAACACACTTAGGCGAAGTTTTCAAACCAAATATCTCTGATAGGGACGATTCTGACGCAATAAAAATTGATGAAATAGAAAGCCTCGAAGAGGTCCCCTTTTCTGTGATCACAAACAAAGAAACTTTCGAGGAAATAAAGTATAAAATCAAAACAAAAAAAGCTCCGGGCATTGACCGAATCACGGGCCAAATTTTAAAGGAATTGTCAAATAAAGCAATTTCAAAGCTAACCCAAATATTTAACGCAGCACTTAAATTAAAACATATACCCTCTTCTTGGAAAAAGGCTGAGGTTATTGTGATCCCCAAAGCTGGAAAACCACCTGAGGAAGTAACCTCATACAGGCCAATCTCTCTCTTGCCAGTTATCAGTAAACTGTTTGAGAGACTATATTTGAAAAGACTAATGCCTCTAATTTGGGAGAGAGCCCTCATACCTAATCATCAGTTTGGTTTTAGAGCAAAACATTCAACAATAGAGCAAATACATAGGCTTGTAAACATTATTGAGAAAGCCGTTGAGGAGAAAAAAGTTGTATCAGCTGTTTTTCTTGACGTTGCACAGGCTTTCGACAAAGTTTGGCATGAAGGCCTTTTATTCAAAATTAAACAAATTTTACCCAAAAACCACTTTGAGATTCTGAAGTCTTATCTTTCTAATAGGGAATTTAGAGTTAGGTATGAGGACTCTTTCTCCGAATTTAGGCCACTTCTCGCTGGTGTTCCCCAGGGTAGTGTCTTGGGACCCATTCTTTATCTTCTCTTCACGAGGGACATTCCAGTTTTTGAAGGGACCAAGCTGGCAACTTTTGCAGATGACACGACAATTTTTGCCGTTGGAAATAGCCTGAGGGAGGCAAATGAAAAAGCTCAAACAGCTCTCAATGTGATTACACCATGGACCAAAGACTGGAAAAGTAAACTGAACGGTCAATAGTCAATCCATACTATATTTACCTATAAAAAAGTAGGATATGAACCTGTGTTTTTAGATGGCAAAATCGTTTCATTTGCCAGCACAGCCAAAAGCTTAGGGCTTACCCTAGATGCCAAACTTAAATGGCGTGAACATGTCAAAATAAAAAGAAAAGAGTTGAATTTAAAACTGAGCAAAATGTTCTGGCTTCTTGGAAGGAGGTCTAAACTTTCATTATCTAACAAACTGCTCTTATACAAGCAAGTTTTAAGGCCTGTATGGAGCTACGGTTGCCAGCTTTGGGGATGCACTGTAGAGAGCAACCTGAAGATAATCCAAACATTCCAAAATAAAGTTTTAAGAATTATAACCGACGCCCCTATGTACTCCAGGAACGAGGATATCCATAGGGACCTGCAAATCGAGACAGTAAAACAGGTGGTCATGAAAACAGCTAAAAGACATGAAGAAAAACTAATCGAGCATCCTAACCCCACCATTGACGTACTGCTTGATAATAAGAATCTGATCCGGAGATTAAAACGTCGGAAAACGTTTGAATTGTCTTTAGGTCGCTTTCTGAGGGGATAAAATGTAAAAAATGTATATTTATTTATTTCGTGTTAATTTTCAACATAAATTAGAATGAAGCAATTGGCAACTGCGTTGCCAACTGTGTTAAATTATTTAACTTAAGAGATAGAATACTGTTAAATATTCGCTTCTATTGCGAATAGGTGCAAGGTTGAGTGAGTGCAATGCACACACAAATAATAAAAAAAAAAAAAAAAAAAAAAAACTATCCCGTCATCGTAACGTAAGCATAGCGTAACGCTATTAGCGTTCAATTTTATTTATTTCACAACTTTAATAAATCGTGCGCATTTAACATTGAAATTTAAGGTTGAAATAGAGGAGGTAAACAAACCTCTCTCAGCTGGTGATGACGTAACTTTAAGTTAAGTCCAGTGGCGTCGCGTGCCATCTGACAACAATGCAACTGCTCCATTTAAACTCATTAAATATATCGAATTTTCCTTGTGCACTGTGCACCCCTTGAATTCGATCTTTTACACGAGTTTAAATGGATTGAATATGTTGTTGCCAAATTGCACGCGACGCCACTGGTTAAGTCATTTCCTTTTGCAGAGCCCATCTATATGGACGTAGCTCAAATCTTCGACGCCACGTAAACATATCCCATTTTTTTTTCTTTCTCTCTTTTTGCAAATTTAAACAAATATGCTAAAAAGGATGATGGGAGTGAGTATCAAGTGAATTATTAGTCTCCATTACTGCCCTTTTCTAAGACACGCTTCTACAGGGGTGAAGAGAGAGAAAAACCAAATCATGGATGCACCTCTGGGTACAGCACCACGCTTTATAAGTGGTGGTTGTAACGAACGGTATTCGTTTACCTTGTACATCGAGAATCGAGCTTGGTTGATGTTCAATAAACGCAAACCTTCCATTCCTTTATCATAGGCGGATACAGAAATTTCTCCCTCCCTCCCTCCCTCCCTCCCTCCCTCAATCACCCCCACCTCTCTCTCTCTCTCTCTCTCTCTCTCTCTCTCTCTCTCTCTCTCTCTCTCTCTCTCTCTCTCTCTCCACTCATTTGAACGCGTGCGTTAGAAAAACATGGCATGTAAGGACTAAAGCCACGTGATAATGTCTCCCCTCGCTATCCTCCCCTAACACAGGTGCTCGAACGGCTAGAGAGAGAAGGAGATCAATTCCTTTATCAACCTTTGTCCTCCATCTATTTCATGAAGATGTTGGATGTTTGGAAAAAAAGTAAGATGTGCAAAATCCAGGAGCTTGCGTCGCGTCGCCTTGGCATTGATTCCAGCGATGGAGTTAAGCGCGCGGGATCCGATGATGGGGGTATTGGACATAGGTGTATGAGCGACCTCAGCGAGCAGCTTTCTAGTTCCTGCTTACCTGCTTATACCTGGCCAGAGGAGAACATTTTAAGAGAGACAATCGGTTGATCTTGTGGATCTGCTGCACTAGCAGATCCAGGAATTTTTCCTTCTCTCTCTATGGCCATTTGATCGCATGTGGTAGAAAAGAACAGATAAGGGGCAGTCACGTGACTTTCGCTCCCTCTTCTATCCTTTTCTAACACACGCGTTCAAATGGCCATAGGGAGAGAGACAGAGACAATCCACAGGATCCGCCAGTGATCTGCTGCTGCTCAGTGCTCTCTGTTTGCGAGTGCGCTCCATCATATCGGACGCGACAATCGGTCGAAGCCAACGCTGTGATGCAGATGCCTATCTCCCTCAAGTTACATATCACGAGTCTTCTCCTTCTGCGCCCCCGCCCCCGCCCCCGCCCCCCACCCCCACCCCCGCTTGTTCGAGCCCTGGCGAGTCAAGGTTCTATAAGACCGTGTTGTCTTTAGTATTGCAGTCAGCATATAGAGGGGCTCAAACACCCAACAGTCTCTTAAGTTAAGAGAACAAAGTGTGTCTCAATATCAAATTGGGATACATATAGAAGGAGGGAACATTTTTTGTTAGCACATGGCGTCAAAGTTATTGATAGTTGGATTCTAAGGGCTAATAGCCTTTAAGGTGAAAACCCCAGTAGCTGGCGCCCCTAAAATTTGCACCAGTACCCGGCACCTATTTTCTTACAATGAGAAAAGTATTAGTTTGGTGGCAATACTGGTATTTTGTGTGGGGTTTTTTTTTGAGGAATCAAGTGTAGAAAATTTGAAGAAAAAAAAAAAAAAAAAAAAAAAAAAAAAAAAAAAACACCTAAATTGCCACTAAACTAATAGTTTTCACAATGTGAAAAATAGGTGCCGGGCACTGGTGCATTCTTTGGGGTTCCGGCAACTAGGGTATGTATTACCTTACTGAGGCTTGATTTTCCATCATGAGCGTTACCAGTGAGGGTGCATAAAACATCAGCTCCCTTTCCGTTCTTTGCAGATTTTAGTCGATTGTTATGAAACTGCACATGCAGACTTATTCACAACAACTCAATCAACTTCTAAGAAAGTACTTCGTGCACAAGGAAATTTTGCTTCGTGTTTGTGTGGAAATACGAGTCCAACTTTGGGGTTACGGTGCTGAAAGTATATAACCTGATGCCCAAGGTATATTAGAAATACACGAAGCGTATTTATAGATGGTGGAGTTTCAAAACAAAGCATGGCCCTTCTTTCAACCCGGGCTTTTCTCTGCGTAGTTCTGTCTCAAATTGAGAGTTATGTAAAACTGGCAAAATTTCCTTGAGTGCGTATACGAACAGCAATAGTGATCGATTTCATGACAGTCGTTGGCCTAGGTTTTATTGGGACTAATTTACCACAGTTATTTGAAACTTTTCCTGCTGTGTTTCTTTAACAAGAATATGACACTTGAATTTTTCATGTCTTTTTTGAAAAATTCTTGTGGTAAAAAACTTGCCAAGCGTTTCGTTTTTTCTTCTTTACAGTACGTAGAAAAAAGAGGGGAGAGGAAAGGAAAGAAGAAGAGAGGAGAGGAATGCCGCCCAAAAAACATATTTCTTTCATATGAGCTCTTAATTTGAAAGGAGAGACACATCCAGAAAAATCCTCGTCAAAACAGTAGGATATGATTTATATTTTTGTGACAACACGTCAATTGACTGACTGTTTTCAGACGGCTACAGTGCGCTGGCCGTATATGCCTCATATTATTTGACGTACCGATTGTCCAGAGAGTATGGAAACATCCATAAGTTAATGTCATAATATCCTGACTTATCACTCGCACTTGTGTGTAACACAGAGTATCTGTCGGTATGAAAATATGTAATCTTTGATTTAGATCTGCGTGCAAAAGACCGTACAGCGCATTTTTCTCTGACTCGGTGCGCATCATTCATCGTATCAAAGAATCAAAACATCGCGATCGACATCTAAAACCGCTGCGATAGTCATCAACGCTTCGCGTCGTGCAGATATTAACGTCGCTAAACATGTTTTGGCACCGGAGTAACTGATCTCTTTTCCCCGATACTCTTATGTCATAAATTTAAATTTTGTCAATCATAAATTTACATCTCGGGCCTGGTGGGGACATTAATCAATTCACTGGCTCAGGATCTCCGATTCGCGCTGTATAATATTTCCTCGCAAGATAAATTAACATCAATTTTTAGTTGTAATAATCGATATCAATGTATTTGTCTCCAACTCCCCTCTTAGGGATGGATCCGAAAAGTTTAATACACGGAATTTCAAAACGTCAATTGATGTACTTTTCTCTGATTCTCGACTTTATTTTCTCAATTTATCAACTTCTGTCAAAATAAAATCGTGTGTTATTCAACTTGATTAATCGACAGTGAGACTACCAACGCAAACGCTGTTATAATATTTTCTCAAAATACGAGTAATGTAGGCTAATTGCAGATCTCGTATGCATATCATTTAGTTCTAAAAATCAACAGTCTAATTGGCTTACTTAACTTATAAAATGTGACATAAAAATGACCAAGAATGTCGATCAATTATACAGAAAAGACAGTCTTTTTTTCGGTGTAAAATTAACATAATTCATGCCGTTTGGCGCTGCGTACCTTTTAAAAGTTATTAAAGCACGACTCAGGAGTGATTTTTGTCTCGTAAACTATCCAGTAAACTATGAAATGGTTAATACAGCTTCAATTTTCATTACGGTCATTAAACATCAAAAGAATCGCAAAACATAATCATAAGACAATGTCTGATTAACAGTCCCAGATTTTCGTCACTATGCCTTATTGCAGTGGCGGATCCAGCCCTCGCGAACGGGGGGGCGAATTTTGAATTTTCGCCCCTAAATGACCCCTTTTTCTTGTTTTCGCTGTTGCTATTCCCCTTCCTCTCCCCTCTTTTCCCACTTTTTGGGCCGAACGGGGGGGGGGCGATCGCCCCCTTCGCCCCCCCCCCTGTATCCGCCAATGCCTTATTGTCTGGTAAAATTACGTTATCTGGTCAAATCAGTGAGAATTCTGGCTGGTTTCGAAAACGACATAGTAATTCTGGGAGAGGGAAACAAAAATTCTGGGGTAGAAATACTTTCCGAATTTTGAGATGTATTGTCAGAGCTGAAAAAGAGCTGAAAAAAATGGCCGTACACTGTTAAAAATAATTCACTCCAAGAAGGACTTAATACGGGAACTAGGCCAAATTTAACACCAGCGTTAGAGTGAACTCAAATATGAACTCGATTTGACGAGTCATGCAACACACGTTAGATTAGTTTCACTCTAATTGACATAAGTTTGGATTGATTAATAGAAGAAACGTTGGAATCATTTTATGCGAAAATGGGTAATTTGACGCTAGCTAAGAGTTAAAGTGATCCATGTTCTCGAATGATCGATTCCAAATTGGACTATCCATAAACTGGAAGTGGGGGTAGTGGAGGGGGTGGAAGGAGAGGGGTGGTAAGTGGAGGGGGGTGGGGAGGGAGGGGCGGGGAAGGAGGGTTAGGGAGGGCATGGGGGGCTGTTGGGGTGGTGTGGCGAGGGGTGGGAGGGGTTGGGGAGGGTAATGGGTGGGTGGGTGCTGCGGGGAGGGAAGGGCGGGCGTGGTTGTGTGAAGAGGGGTGAAAACGGGAGGGGAGGGGAGGGGAGGGGAGAGGAACAATATTAGGGGATTGATAAAGCCTACAAAAATATTGTCTTGTGATTAAGGGGTCCACTGACCAATTGACCGGCCTACACCGATTACAAATTTTTACTGCCACTGCCGGGATTCGAACGCGCAACCTACCTATTCCTAGCCTAACACCCTATCCGATACACTAACCTATCAGTTGACAAAATGCGACGAAATTACGGTATTTAAGTTTGCAGACGGTATAGAAACGAACTCCAAGAACTTTAAAATGACTCTATGACAAGAGTTCATTCACTCGAGCATCAGATTTAACTGAATCTAAGTCTTTTGCTGATTTAACTCTAAGTTCAGTTCCTTAAACTTCTTTTTCAAGTGAAGTAATTCTTGTGAGTGTGTTTTGACTCCGTTTCTGTGTGATATAAAAATTAACCTGACGTGAGTTCATTTACCAGAGCGCAAGATTCAATTGAATCAAAGCCTCGCTGATTTAACGACAAGTTTAGCTCCTTTCAGTCTCTTTTGTAGATGGATTGACTCTTCATGTGTAGTCATTTTGGAGTGGAAAAAAAACAAACTATTCTAAGTTTTTAGTCCTTTCACTAAGCATGGAGTCAATTCACTTCTCAGACATTATTTAACTCAATAAAGATCAATATGTCTAATATTTGGGTAAATGCAACTGTCAATAATGTGAATTTTTAATCCATTTTAACTAAAATGAATCATAATTCCTCGAATGATTCCAAAAAGGAGTTACCGACTCCAATTTAGGGTGCATTTGGATCCGAAAAGAATGACTCCAAGTCACAAAAAGTCACTCCAGTGTTACTTTTTTTTTACAGTGTAAATATTATCAGATAATCTCTTTTCGAGAAATCAACAAAAGGACATATTGTTCACAATTTTAACGGAAGGCAGACCCAATATTTTACAAGCTACATGTTTTCTCGCTACCAATTTGATTTTGAGTCAAAAACCACTATTACACGATGCGTCCAAAAACTATAAAATAGAGAGTCAAGTAGCCACTCGCCAACAGCGAGAGTGATATTGAAACAAAATCAGCAAGTTCGCATACCTGGGAGACCATTCTAAAGAGTATTGCGTACCGATTTAAAATCAGTATAAAACTTCTCACTTCCTAACACCGCCATTATATGTATATAAATGTATATAAATCAAGGATTACTAAGGTTTTTTTTTTTTTCCTCCATGGAGAAAAAAAAATGCCTGCAGGCAAGAGATCACACATACCATAAGATCATTAGCACCGGCAGGAAATTTTGCAAGAAGGAATGGTGGCAAACTTAAAAATCAAGAGGGGGGGAGGGCTCAGTTATCAATACATTTATTTTGTATTCAGCTAATTTCAGAGGAATTTGGCTTGAAAATTAGGATTTTCAGGCTTCCAGGGAAAAGCAATGACTGCCCTGTTTGCAACCCTCTCAACCACCTACCGGCGCGGCGCGCGGTGCCCCTGCATGAAATCATTCTGTGCTATTGCTATTGGCATTCTCTGCTATAGTGCTATAGTGCTATACTCTGTGGATACGGCTCAATTTCACACGCGATGACTAATCAGTAACCGAACCCGCAGAGTCCTGCGCTGAAAGAATGGGAACTGTTTTCCTGTCGGGCTAATTATTCTGTCCGAAGCTGAAGCTGAAGCTACCGTGTGGATACTGGGTAGGCACAAAACACCGACTCAACCGAGTCACCGATCAGAGGACCAGGACCCGAACGTGATTCGTGATACCAATTTCTTTGAGCCGGACGATTTTTCTTATTCTTGGCGCGATTCACTCTTCTCACCTGTTCTCACCTGTCGGAATCATCGCTCTGACACCTGATGAGTGAAGCGCTCTCTACCCCAAGATTTCAAAGTGACTTCTTTGAGACTTGAGACACTCTCTGACCTTCCTTGAGCTCTGTCACGAGGCCGGGGCAGGGGCTCGCCTTCAGCCCTCGAGGCTGCTACCGTGTTGAAAAGTCGCCGAGAAAAGAAAGAAAGAAAGAAAAAAAAAAAAGGCTTTCGTCGTCCCTGAAATAATTATTCGCCGCTGAAATGCGGTCTCTGTGACGAGGCGACATCGCCAATGTCAGTACATCAACGCGCGTACGCGGATGGGAGGCATAAGTGAGGCGAGACAAACAAAATGAGAGGCTAGGAAAAGATGGGTACGCTCTTTCTGAGGTCTCCTAGCTCTAGGATAAATGAGGTAGTTGAGTTAAGAGCACAGTTGGAGTTTTATGGGCCCTTAGTCCGCATACCGCGCCTTGAGTGTGCGCATACTGTTCGGTGCGCAGCCGCAAGCCGCAGCGGAAGGAGACGGGTAGGATAATTTATCTGCAAAGATCATGGTTTATGAATTATGGAGACGTTACAGGCAGGGGCAGCCGGAGCCCGAGGAAGCGAAGCACTGCTGCTCTACGCCTAAGAAGCATAGCATAAGAGCTCGGGAGGGGAACTTCAGGTGATAGCGCGGGGTTTGAAGCCGAGTTTTTCGAATGCATCCCAGATGCACCAGTGGTGCTGTATTCTGTGTTGTGCTGTTGTGTGCAGGTATCGGTGAGTGGAATCCTTATTGCTGAAGCCGGCCTGCCGATGCCGGCCGCGGGAACTCACCACTGTCAACTTGGTCCCGCCAGGGCCGGATTTCTCTCTTATATTAATGGTGACACCGGGCTCTGCGCCGCGGCTGCGGCCGGTCGGCTGCGAATGCAGTTTTACGTAATTCTAACGCTATTAATTATTTATGCACGCGCGCAATGCATCTTGGATACTTTGCACGCGCTAACACCTCTCTTACCGCTCGCGCACGCCGCGGCGCGGAGCGGTGTATGGCGCACCCCCCGAGGCCTTCCTCAGGCGGAATCCCGGCTCGGCGAGCGTTGGAGGCGGGGGCGACCAACGCGACGGGCTAGGAGTTGGTTGTTTGGCTCTGATTGCAGTGGTGGGATCAGAGTTGCCAATTAGGCTCTAGAAAATGGGTCTCTTACAAATTTCTGTTTTATGAACAGATGAAATATTGGCAGAGTGTGCAAGGTGGAGAATGTTTCACTAAAAAAGGTCAGGATTCTAAAAAGTTACCCCAAAAAAAATTCGGACTGTCTCAAGGAGAATTGCAGTCTATGTAAATTAAATGTAGGCCATTTTGACCAGAGAGTTTGGCATGTTTACCATATTGTTCTGGTTGAACGGAATTCCACGTAGTAAGATGAGGATTCTCCTGAAAACTGCTAGAATTTTTTTCTGAAACTTTTTATTAGAATTCTGGTCTTTTTCAGTCGGACATTTTCCAGCGAGTAAAAATATTCTGGAAAACGTATGTGTCTAACATAAAAAAATTACCAACAATGAAAAATTTTACAGTATGGAAAAAAGCTGAGAAGTTGCATTTATGCAACAGTAATGAAAGGGGCCAGTAAAATTGTAAGGGGAAGATCACTGTGATAATATTCTGGGGGAATCAAAAAATTCAAGAACTGACTCACGATGGCAGGAAATGCGTTTGAGCAAAATTCTAAGATGAGTGTCGAATAGGGAGTCACGGTGCGGGAGAGTCCAATCGAATTAGTCTATTACTCTAAAATGGAACCACTTTTCACCGCACACCCTATTTTTTTGACCTATTTGCAAGATTAAAGGGAACAAAAGCAACTTTTGTCAAGTTTCATACCACGCCAAAGGCAATGACACTGAAACTATACACACGAGGATCTCTCAGCGCTAAAAGCGTTCAATATTTCGGTTTAGACAGTAGTTACAGCCCTTTTTACTAACTTTGCAATTAATATTCAAATCTTAAGCGACAAGCGTGGTTTTAAGGCTTCAAAACTGAGCGTTTTACGTGTAAAAAATGTCATCGATAAGGCGGACACCTATCGGCTATCCAGACTATCGGCTGGATAAGGGGTTGCTCTTGGTCCATCCAGGGTATTTATTGAGAAGTAAAGCTCTGTAACAACGAATCTCTCCGCTTCAATCGATAAGGTGAAGGCCTCTTAGAATAAAGCTTTTTCTTATCAAATGTGGCGGATGGATACTCAGTTATACAGAGCTTACTTTCCGATGAACACTATTGAGGGACCAATGGTGGCCCTTCTTGTGTTCAGTTCAATGACGTAGTCAAAAAGAAGGGAGGAAGTGGTCTCTCAGCACCAAACTTGGTCCTAAAAACAGGCCATTTTTGTGCGTTTTTAGTGGACTTTTACCCGATTATGATCTTTGGACTCCCCACACCTCCCCTGGAAAATTCCTGGTCATGACACTGATCCAGTCTACCAATCGTATCCAATGATTTCGAGGGTCAGCATGCTGGTACTAAACGCTGAGAATTCACGTTGAAAAGTTGAAAGTTAGAAAAACGGGGACGATGATGCGTGGTATAACTCCTTCACGAAAGGAGAATGAAACTTCCCTTCAGATCTCCTTGAATTAGCTTGGCTTGAGAAATACTCAAGTCTAGACGAGTCGAGTCTAGAGAGAAAAATTAAATTTTAGAGACTGTCCCCGCAAACCAGCAATTCTCGAGAAATCTTGAAATTATTTCAAGGTAGCCGACGAGCTACCTTGGAGCCTCCTTGGGATTTGCCTTGAGGACACTACTGTACTTATCTGGAAGGTCTCTGAATTGCAAAGTGTTTCAACTTTTACTTGAAATTTTCTTGAAACTTCCTCGAGAAATCTCGAGGCGTTTTGGCTTACGGTGTGTTTCTGCCTGAATTGCAAATTGAATATATAGGACGGTTCAAGTCCAAGCCAAGCCAACGAGATCTCCTGGAAAATTTCTGAATTGAACCCTATACAAGAAACGGTCGGAATTTTGAAGAGACTAGGGCTTTTCTGCAATTTACCTGAAATTCGGAAGCTATTTTTGAGAGAATGTCCGTGGTTTTGATTGGATTTTATCTACCCTGCCTCCAAAATTTAAGGGATTTCCCTCTCCTTCATCCGGCAACGCCGAGAGGGACAAGCAAACTGGCGATCATGGCTTACGCTACGCGTGCGGAGTGCGAGTGCATTCTGCAATTTTGAAAATATCGAATTTATCTCGGTTCGTTCATATTTTATCTGACAATCGACTATTTATTGGCAAGTTGTAGGCGCTACGGCATGGCATCAGCATGGAATCGGGAGGGCGGGAGGGAGGGAGGGGGGGATGCACTAGGCAGTACGGCTCGCGCTCCGGCATTCACTTGTACCAGCGTTTAGGCTTTATCTCTCCCTTCACTGACGGAAGAAAAATGATAGGGACTCGTTCCCAGAAAAATTGGCACTAAATACTGTTATTCTGCGAGCCAGAGACGAGATAGACCGCTCCACTGGTGTGCTGTGCTGCACTGTGCACTGCTGCGCTATGCGGCGGCGAAAGGAGTGAAAACTGCCCGGGGCGATCCGGTAATCGATGAATCATCTCATGGATACTGGATATTGGATATAGTCGATATATTTAAAAATCACAATCTCTATAAATGGTCATTGATTTACTGGCCGTTGCTTTTTGATGCCTCGCGATCACAACGATGCGACGAGTACGATGTGTTTTTCATGTTTTCATAATCTTCCGGTCCGGTGCCAAGTCCCCCCCTTCCTCTTCATCCTTCCCCCGCCCACCCCTCTTTTCTCTTACTCCAAACCATATTGTTGTTTGAAAGAAAACGGATCGAAAAGCTTTCAAAAATACCTACTGACCGAGTGAAATTAACCGGCTGAAAAAGTATGATGAGTATAACTGCTTCATTCTGACACATTTATCGAAACGGTAAACGTACACCTTGGCTTCAAGAGAGGGGGGGCATTTTCTACCTTTCTTAATTCCCCCCCCCCCCAAAGTAGATGCAATCAAAAAATCAAACAGTAAGTAAACCGAAGGTCAGCTTCGCAAAAACTATTGTAAAAAGGAAGAAGTATTTTAATAATTGTTTCTTCGAGTGAAATATACTTGATAAAGCTTTCCTATCAATATTGTATACTTACAGCAGTTTACCAACAGTTATAGATATTTGAATAGGGATATCTTAAATATTGCACGACAAAAAAGATCGAAAGATACTATCAGAATTGAAAACTGTCAAATGGAATAATTATTCACTAACCACAATTTTGAAACAACGACCTTTTTGACATCATTTTTATTATTCACTGCTCACTGATAACGGTACGGTGTTCATTCATTAAACTTTTAGAATTTCTGTTCTTTTTGAATGAACGCTTTTTGTTTTTATTTATTTTATTTTTTCCCCCCGAATTCTTGCGCCTTTGTTCTGTTCGCTTCATTGATTTATTAGTTTTGAAGCAGTCGGTGCAGTACCAGTTCTGTCCTGTAGTATCACGTTTCCTACGAAATTTTAAGACGTTTCTCACGAGGGAAAATGTCTCGTCACGACAGTTCGTTCGGGCGCCTCGCGCACCCGATAGCGGATTAATTAAAATATTTCTCAGGGTTTAGCTTTAGCGCACATAATTTCAAGAGGTTATTCACCCAAAAAGAAAAGGGGGAAAAAATGTATACACATCGATGGCGCTTCAAAACGAACTGAAATTTTAAAAGCAAAATCAGAGCCCGAGGACGAATCAGAAGGACGCGATGAGGCCGAGGAACTCGCGCTTAGGCGACAAAAGTCAGAAGCTGGAAAAGCGAACAAGACAGCCCGAGACTCACCGAAGCGTGCGTTTACATACAGAGTTGCCAACTCCACACCATCTATATTGTTCGTGCTCCTTCTTGTCTAATAGTCAACATTGAAAATTATCAATGAGTCATTCTAGCAAAAGGGCGTATATATGTCGCAGGCATATTGCCATCGGTTTGCGATTTGCCTAGGCAAGGAGCAAGCCACTTTTTTACTATCAGGAAACATTTAGCTCAAGCGTAATGGTGACGTACAAAATAATTGTATCGAGATTTACTTTAGCCCATTTGAAAGCTAATAAGCAGACGAAAATGGTGATTTCATCAGATTTGGTTTACTTTGATTAGTTCTTGACCTACGGTATTTTGAATGAAAAGTGTCTTTGAAAACACTGTATTCAATCGCTTTAAAAGTTCATAAAAAGAGAACCAGTTAAGAAAAACTTAATCTGTGGATATCAGGACGATCGTTAGCTTATTAGCTTTAGAATGAGCTAAATCAAAACTGGATATAATTATTTTGTACGTCACCATTACGCTTGAGCTAAATTTTTTCTGATAGTAAAGAAGCGGCTTGCTTTTTGCCTAGGCGAATCGCAAGCCGATTGCGATTTGCCTGCGACATATGCTTTATAATTGAAAAAACAAAAAACAAAAAACAAAAAACAAAAAAAAATAAATAAAAGTGGTAAATGAGAGCAACTTCTTCATCAAATTATGATCCACTAGTTTTCATAATATGGCGTAATAGTCCCCAAACGAGCCTACGAGGACTCGAAAAATGCCCAAAATTTAATCTGACAGTATACCTCAAATTTATTCAAATGAGCCGAAAAGTTCTCATAATCCAAGATGCCTCTGAAACACGACTCAAAAATTCTCAAAAACATGTCTGGAAAGTGCGAAACTATGCATCATTAAACTTTTTTGAGGACAAAGGATCCAAAATCGCAAAAAGGTCGCATTACTTAGTTTCTAAATTTAAAAGTTAAAAGTTCTCTAAAAAACGCGTTTATCAGAAAATTAAAATGGACCGGAATCTGTTTGGAGCCAGAGACCCCAGACGCCAATCGACGGAATACATCGTTTCGCTGAAACAGTTCATTGGCTATTTTGCGGTATTTTTCGTTCTGATTTCATTATTCTGCGATAGATCATCAAAATAAAACCTAATACACCTATATTCAGTTGATTTTTGACGAACATCCGATTTCAAAAATCAAACTAAAGCTGTGCTGGCAACGTTTTTTTTAGACGCGACGCGACGCGTCGTTACAAGTTTTAAATTGAGGCGTTCGTCGAGACAAGAGGCGCCTCGAAAATAATACACACAAAAAAACCGACTCAGCAAAATGTTGTGTTAAAACACTTTTTAATTATGCTAATCGAGACATTGTGATACCTTGGAAGATTTTCGTCAATTTATCCGTCATTATCAATCGTCAAAGGATGGATTCATGCACCATTGCACCGCTCACTGGATCCAATTCTGTAACAAAGTGGTTTTCTTGTTCCGTCCTCGCAGCAGCCACAGAGAGCTTGTCCCCCGGGTCTCCGGGTCCACCATCCAAAGAATAAAAGCCTTTTGGACTCGAGCTTAGGGCGACACAACACTCGAACAGAGGAGGAGGAGGGGGAGGAGAAAAGACAGTGGAATTTCTCAAGCTCAGCTCTCTGCGCGCGCGCGTACCTTTACAGTATGTCCGAAAAGTCCTCACCAGGTTCGAGTCGAAAAACACATATCCCATTTCGATGACAACAGGTGTGCTCAAAATTGTGTGGTTCACTGAATTTTGTGTACAAAATTCTGCTGACTTGAAACTAACGAGCAGACTTGTTATTTATCACAATGAAATACGTGTTTGTTTTTGTTTTTTGTTGCTTGGCCCTTGTATAAAGACTTCTGGGACATACTGTATAAAAGCGTCCCGGTCGTTCGTCCACATCTCACCAAGTATTCGCACGCACGTGCGTTCATTCGCCTGTGTTTGATGGTGTGTCTGTGTGAGTTTTATAATATAAAATCATGTTAATACTCAGTGGTCGAACATCATTATACTACGAGGAACACAGAAAATGCATCGGAGGCCTGATGCCGCTGATGCCTGCCTTGGGCAGCCAGCCGCCCCGACCACTGGTTGCAAGGCTGGCTCGTCCGCGGGCAAAGGGGCGCAGGGTCCTCACAGTCCACAAGAATTGAGCCCCAAGTCCAGTGCCCCTCCGTAGCCTGTGGCCTGCGGTCGCCGAGGGATAGTCCGCACCGTCCAACCCATCTGTACTTGTCCCGTGTTGCGCCCGGGTACTTAATTTTTCCATCATGAGCAAGCAAATTGATAATTTTTGATTGGACGACGCGGGGAAACAATGAGCATTGTATTCAAGGATCTGAAATTCTGAAACGCCGAGCGCACTGGTCTCCGCTCATGAGAGAGGGAGATAGATAGAGATAGAGAGAGCGAGAAAGAAAGAGAGAGAGTGAGACTGGCTGAGGGATCGGAAGGAGAGGGGGGGAGAGAGATACGACCTCCGGCTTGCTCCTGTAATTGTGGCCAAACAATGTAACTAACTCACCAAGAAACAGCAGCATCAACAGCCAACCAACGAGACTGGCGGTGGCGGTTCGATAAAAAATACTTCCACCGGTCTCCCCTCGCCTCCACTCTATCACTCTTTCCTTAAACCCCCTTTGTGTCCCCCGTCGACATCTTGACCCTCCCTCCCTCCCCCGCCTCGGTTCTTGAGTGTCCCTTTGCGCCGCTGCTTCCAAGTTACTTTATTTTTCGCCGCGTTCCTGCAAGATGCGTGCTCGGCCTAACCTACTTTGACTCTCCAGAAAACGAAACTTCTCCTGCATTTCAAATCAGTTTTCGACGGAATACCTGATGGGTTTTTTTCAGCGTCCTCTTTTCCTCCTCCCTCGTGTTCTGATAGCTGAGTCTATGTCAGAATTAAAGAAGTCCGAGTTTTCTCACACTTCAGATGCTCTCGCGTAGTTTTATGAGTTAAGGGAAAAAAGGATTCGCTCGCGTTTACTTACAAATTTTCCTCTCGTGTCTCAAACAGGATACTAATTTTTTTTTTACCCTTATTGGCTCAAATCAAAACTCGCGGCCTCAATTTATTGGCAGCGTGCTCCTAGCTTCTAAACTCTTCATTGTAACTCGCTGGAAGACATTGATCTTGAAATTCTGTCCAAAGGCATCAATTACTGCGGGATTGTGAGTCAGTTTAGGGCAGTAGCGTCGCGTGCAAGCCGGCAACGCAGCATTTCGTCCATTTGATTCCATGTAAAATATCGATTCGAGGGAGTGCACTGTGCACCCCCAACGTTTCGACTCTTTTCACGGGTTTTAATGGACTAAATACAACGTTGCCAGATTGCACGCGACGCCACTGGTTTAGGGTCTATTTGATGCTCTCATCGTTATTTTTGAGTGAGTAGACAATGGTCACTTAGAATTGACCTTCTTTATTTCAATAGCAAAAGTTTGCAAGAAACTCATTTCTTACACTATAATATATAAATATTCTGCCTCAACTACATACTGAAAAAAAAAAAAAAAAAAAATAGATAGCAAAAATACCAGAAGCACCAAGGTAAGGGGTACTCACACCATATTTTCTAATGCTGGTACTATAGTTCTTGAACATGTTTAGGAGACTCTGGTACTGGGATCTGGGACCATATTCTGATAGTAACACCATAATTTTCTGGCAAAGTACTATACCCTTCATGGCTCACATATCGTTAATCGTCATGCTTCTGGTAATATTACTAGAATTTAAGAATTATGTTTTCAGTGAATCTATATATACAGTCTTATTTCTTACCCCTCGTTTTTCCTTCTCCTCCACTTAAGAAGTTCAACTTTTGGCTTGACAAGCAACGATATACGGCCGAGGTCTGAAACTCCATATGATTTCATTTGTTTTCAGCAAAAGTTGCGCCGAACGTTACAGCAATAAAATTAAATAAAAATTCGCGCACATCCTGTTCCAGACGAATAAGATATACTCTATGACGCGAAAACCGAACGAACAATAAAGTTTTTAAAGTGTCGTCTTGATGAACGATTTTCGGTCGACGGATCCAAGAAAATTCCCAAGAGATCCGGCGAAATTTCTCAAAATCCCACCCAAAGTGTCTGAATGACTATTGACAGACAACGATTAATTAGCCGATTCGTTTACATACGTTTAAAAAAGAAATCGGGCCACCTTGCGTTTGATCTTGATTTATCAAAACGATGCAGTTTTGTATATAACAGAGACGCATTCCGATAAATAGCCTGAGGTCGGAAGTTCAGAAGATGGACCAACGTGAGGGAACATGAGCACATTTCGCCTTACCTTCTTCTTCTTATTCTTTTTTCAGCACCACGAAGAAAAAGAATCACTGATGTTGCACCGAGAAATTTTGTCACAGTTCGTCTGTCAGAATCAATTAAAATTTGCTGGAAATCGAGGCGTGGAAAGAAAAGGAATGGGAGGGTGAGAGGAGTTTTACCTGCAGCTTTTGCTTAGAACTAAGCGAACCAAAATTGAAGAAAAAAAAAAAAACAAACGTCAAAACTTCATGGAAAAAAAGACTCAAAAAACAATGGGTGTGCTCTCCCTGAAAAGAGGGTATAGTGAGCAGATGAAGATTATTAGCTGAAGAGCACATCTGTTGTTTTATGGGCGCTTCTTTTGGAGACAGCCTCAATTGCTCGCACTCGACTTATAACTCTGCTGCATTCAGCTGGTTAGCTGCACGGTGAGAAAAATGGTTATAATACATGGAAACAAAAGGATATCCCCCAAACAATTTTTGGGGGAGAACTCCCGAGGCACCCATCCAATCCTACTGCTGGAAGGAGAGGAAATTTCTCCCAAAACCCCTATTGGGGGTCTCACATTTCACCCCCCCCCCCCGAAGTAAAATTATAGCAACGTCACTGAACAAGTGAAGAGAGGAATTCGGATTATTAAACTATGATTGTTCAAAGATGTGGACAGATTCCGATTATACTTCATTGTACCTACGTATAAAACGCGGTTACGGAAATCGATGCTCGAAATAAAGAACGAAATTGACGTGAGAGATAAAACTTTACGATAAAGAAATGAATAAAAGTTATTACATTTAAACAGGGCAAGTCGGAGTTATTTTGATGAGAACACATGACGCACACTATTAAATAACTGAGTTAGAAGTAAAAACTTTTAAACGTAGTCAACAAGAAAATGATGATATATTAATTGATCCAAACCGATTTCTTATAAAAATCGACCGGTTTGTTTCAAATTAAAAATTGCCTCTTTTAAGTTAACAAAACTCTTTTTGAGTTTGAAATTGATCTGGGTTAGTTTGAACGGAAGAGAAAAGTTGTTCTAAAGTACTATCCATTTAGTCATCAAGTTTGAAAACAATTAATTAAAGTCTAAATTATTGTAAGTCCTTTAAAATTTACCACTGTACCAAAAGTAACTAACGTGCGAAGTAAAAGTCTTAGACGCTAAATAATCGAAAGTAAATGTTTTGTTTGCAATTTTTTACCTGATTTAAAAAACCAATTTAATACCGAGATAAAATTTGTCAATGCAAAATTTTGATGATACAGACGAAGCCATGAACAATTATTAGTCGTCCATTATTGAAGTATAAGGGTTTAAGGGATTTCCCTGCAAAAGAAAGAAAAGAAAAGAAAGAAAAAAAAAATCGAAACAACGAGAAAAAAAAATCAAAAATCCATAATGGAATTTCGTCAGTTTTTCGTTCACCCATAATGCTCAGCTCAAAAAGGAAGATAAATGGATTAACAGGCAAGAAATGGGTAATTAATGAAAATCAATCGGCTTAGTATACTGACCAAAAAAACAAGATGGGGGAAAAATAAATCAAATCCCGTCGATCCGATGTCTCGCGCTACTGTAGGGCTGTTTCTGTGATACCATCCGCATATCCGTCCAGCAGTGCGCACGCGCAGAATCCTCAGTCGCGTTGGCCGCAAAAATCCGCGCACATTTTTTTGCAAACGCAAAAATCGCGGAACCTTAATCCGTCAACGCCGTACCGCATCGCTCGGGGTGATTATTTTTTTTTTTTTTTTCATTATTTTTACATTTTATTTTATTTTTTATTTTCTTTTTTTTGGTTGGTAATCCCTGGCCGAGTTGTCCAACGATTGATGCTGCGACAACAGGACACAGGACACAGGACACGACAGCGCCGCCACCGCATCGCATCGCATCGCACCGCACCGAAGCGTCCGCGCGTCACACTCTCGAGGATCCAACAATTTAATTATGACCGATCGTCGGAAAGGATCCAAATGTATTAACAGGCCTCTTTCCTCTTATATTCTTCATTAGTAGCGGTTTTGTTTGTTATTCTTTTCTTCTTCTCTCTCTTTTTTTCTTCTTTTTTTTTTTGTTCGTTTGTTTTTTTTTTTTGTTTTGTTTTTTTTTGTTGATCCTCTCTAAATCGATATAGTCAACATTATAATCCGACGAAAAAATCTGAGCGAGCTCCTTCGCGGGCGCTCCGCTGCTCCCTATGATACAGGGTGTAACATGAATCGACGAGAAGTTTCGTAAAACAAGCTCCGACAGAAATGACTTGAAGTTTAGGGTGCAATTTACAGGGGTTCCTTTAACTCAAGATTCTTCAAGTCCGCGTTCACCAGAGTTAGATTTATCCTATTTATTTCTTTCAAACCCTTTTAAACCCTTTCAAACCGAGAGCAAAAATTATTTTGTGGTTTTTTCTTTACACCTAGCACATAAGTACGATTCCTCAATTTTTTTATGTTTTCAAAATGCTGTGTAGTATATACAGACATGTTTGACTTCCTCCTAGGTATATACAAAAAAAAAAAAAACAAAAAAAAAAACAATAAAACAAAGAACAAAAAACTATAAAAACTATAACAAAAACAAAAAATGTAGTGACGTATTCAGTAGCACTCCAGTAAATTGAATTTCAACTCCAATTTATTGTTGTGCTAGTCCAATAGAATTGGAACTCCGAAAACAATCAATACGTTGTATATTATTCATAAAACCCTTTCTCTCCGATGTAATTGAAGGGTCGTCGCGTTGATAAATGAGGGGCATACATTCTGAGATTGAAAGGTCAGAATTTTTCATTGTAGTTTCGTTGAACTGAGAGACACACTTATCCAGAACACAATAGCATTTGTGCACAATGCACAATAGCACAATAGCATTATTAACAAAATAGAAGTAAAATTTAGGGGGAGCGTATTTTCTAAAAATTATGTCTCTTACTAGTCGAGGCAAACTAGTATCCGTCATGGAAAAATTTGAAATAAAAATTTATTTGCGGGAAAATGTTGGATTTACCTTACAAAACAACATACTGAAAGTCCCTCCGTCTCCCTTCACCGCTAACGCGTTGATATTGATGAAATATATAGAAATAAGAAATCTTGATCTTAAGTAAAGAGCGATCCTTTGAATGAAAAAAAAAAAAAAAAAAAAAAAAAAAAAAACAGTTCTTTCATCTGGCCGTTCAAAATTTCCAAGTTTCAGCCACACCCAAGGTCATAGATTTAAGAGGTATGCTCATCTGACTTCGCGCCACGAAGTCAGTAGCGCGCAATTCAAAATCCAGATCCAAGATGGCCGACAAAAGCAGAAAACACTGTATACTCTTTCCAGAAAACATTGGACTTACCTCTCCAGAAAAGCAGAAAATAGCCCGATGTTTTCTGGAAAGAGTATACAATGTTTTCTGCCTTTTTCGGCCATCTTGGATCTGGATTTTGAACTGCGCGCTACTGACTTCGTGGCGCGAAGTCAGATGAGCATACCTCTTTAATCTATAACCTTGAGCCACACCACTATACTGGGTGATTAACTGTTCTTGAATGACAATTTTTCCGGCGAGAACCAAAATAATGAGTCACCCTGTACATTAAATCTGGACACATGTATCAATAAACGACGTGCGCTTGAATCATTTAATATTCAGCGCCGATACAGTGATCGGTTGATCGCCTTGTCAATGCCGCTACTCTGCCGCTGGGCTACGGATCCATCAAAATTGGGGATCCGAAATCAAAAAATTTGCCGAGATTCTTTTTCTTCCTTTTTTGCACTCGACAATACGCGTCAGCATTGCCATCGTAAAAGCTTTTTTTTTCTTTGCTTTCTTTTCTTTGTACTATCACGAAATCTTCTGTTGCGAATGCGAAAAATGTGGACCTACTTCTTGATTTTCTTGATATTTTCGAATTCTGCGCCAACCATAGGACTCAAGACTTCAAACTTTATCATTCCGGGTGCTTTGTTGATCGTTTGTGAAATGAATCTAGGGCGAATAAAGTAATCAATCACGTGTTACGCTGGAATTAATTAAGAAACAGATTAAAAGAAATAACGCATGTATATGAGGTAAAAAAATCCAAATACACAAATGACTTCAAGCCTAATACATTCTGTACGGAGAGAAAGAACAGGGTAAAAGTGGGTGGCGGTAAAGAGAGGGAGAGAGAGGGAGAGAGAGAGGGAGAGAGAGAGAGAGAGAGAGAGAGAGAGAGAGAGAGAGAGAGAGAGAGAGAGAGAGACTCTTTGGGATAGTATGACGTGAGCTAACTTAGACAACAACGCATACTTTAAAAAAAACCTACTAAAAAGACTTGCAGAAGGTTTATACATTCATTGAAAAACAAAAGCTTGAACAGGAATCTGCGATTAAAATACAAAAGCAGGGTTCTGTTATTTCTTTCAAACTTTTCTGATCACTAGTCTCTGCGGAAACAATACATAGTATCTCCGATTGACAACAGGGTTAAGTTACATTCAACGATGAAAATATCCTATAAAGTAAAAGTCGTTGTATTGAGACACAAAGTAAGAAATTCCGAAGGGAAATCCATTGAAATGGAGAAAATCCTCCAAATACTAATTGACACTCATCGATGAAGGCAAAAATGTCATGTTCACAAACCTGATTTGAAAAGAATAACACAGTAAAAAAGAAAAGTATAGAAATACAATTAGTTTGCTCTGGATCTCAATTTTGGGCGAGAATGAAGTTGCTGAGGAATTTTGATGGTATAAATAAAACGACTATATTACTTTAACCAGTTTACCCTACCTTTGTCTTAATTATGTAAGGCATGGAAAATGTGTTAAAACGGAAAAAAAGAGAAAAAAAATCCATCGAAACCGAATGGAGGAACATTCCATTCAAGGAGACAGCACGCGGTCTTTTTTTTTATGATGCAGTCTGCTGATGTGACCAAAGGGGAGGGGGGGGAGGCTTCAGCCGCAGAAGTCAAAGCGTAGGAGGAAAAGATTCTAGAGGGAGATGTTCAAGAGGGTAATGCGTGCTTCAAAAGCTACACAGATGAGGATAAAATGAAATTTCGGACTAATTCAAAAATTGAATCTTCGAGTTTTAATTCTTGGATGTCCGATTCGAATTGAGATTTCTAGCTGGAAATATTTCCTGACGTTTTTATGGTCACCGGTCGTATTATGACAGCCATAATTTTATTAGATCATAAATCCATGTACCGGGGCAAATAGATACTGCACTGAACAGTAAAGCAGAGCATTAAACTTTGGGAAGGAAAACGATAAAAAAGAGTGGAAAAAGCCTGCACCTACAAGCTGAGTCTATTGGAATTTACAACGATTCGGCTGTCTTTTGCAGGTTTACGACCGTACAAGGGCCTTGCGCCCAAAGACCTAGCGCCTTGCAAGCGATTACCATTGTTGCCGAACAGGACAAAATGGCAAAGACACTTACCGTCGTGGGCACGTCAACTTTTTTCAAAGAAAATCCTTACTTCTAATTAAAATTGTATTTTCGGAACGCATTGGTACGGTGGTGGCACGTACACAGGGCCGTCCCGACCAACCATTTTTTTGACCCTGATGATCTGATTTTATGAAGAATAGTGTCTTAGCCATACTTATAGGTCCTTGGGACTTACACGTACTGCGCGCTTCTAATTAGATGGTTGTAAACTTTGTTACCTGATCCGTTACGTCCGGCATTCCCTCCAAACTAACAGTGGCCATGACTTGAAGTGTCCGATAACATACCATACTTTCAGCGACCATGTTTTGAGTCGTCCGGCTACTACCATTATACTCTCTGTCTGTAGCCATGACCTGAAATGTACGCCACTCCCAGATCCACACCATACTTGTGACCATGACCTGAAACGTCCGGCAATTTCCATAAAACTCCAAGTGGCCATGACACAAAAGGTACGACAATCCCCGATCCACGCTAAACTGTCTTCATGACTATGATCTGAAACGTCCGGCTGTTTCGATCACATTCTCTGTGACTACGGCCTGCAGCGTTTGGCTATTCCCACCACACTCTCTGTGGCCAGGACCTGAAGTGTTTGGCAATATCAACACTACTTTCGGGGACCATTACCTGAGATAAAAGGCAAAACTGATCCTTCTCTCCCCTCTCACACTCACTACTTGACTATAACCTGAAACGTTCTGCTACTCCGATCATACTATGTGTGGTCGTGGCCCGATATAGTACGGCAATTCCATATGTCCGTCACGTTTTCTACGTGACGGTGACCTAAACCTTTCGGCTATTCTAACTAAGGTTTCCGCTATAACCTGAAGCATTTGGCTATATCATAATTTATGCTCCCATGGCCTAGGATACACGGAAATTCAGGACGATCTCACCTATCACACTCTCTTCATGACTATAAACTGCAACATCCGGCTATTTCCATCATACTTTCTGTAGCCATGACTTGAAACGTCCAGCAATCCACGCCATTGCCTCTGAAGCCACGGCGAGTCAGCGCAGCAACTTTTTCATCTTACTCTCTGCGGCTATGACCTGAAATTTTCAGTAAATCCCGCAATGAACCCTACAAACTACATTCTACAGCCTCAAGTCCTTTTCACAATTTTCCCTGCACGAGTGCGATTGGCAACATTGTTCGAGAGATCACGGACGGCTAACTTCCAAACACTCGACGCGACTGACTTTTGAACAAGAAGAGATTAATCTAAGCGGAGCACGCAGCCAGTGGTAGGTACGGCAACCGAAACAGTTGCTCTTCTCCCCTGCTTGCCACAAAATATACACATTCAATACGCACTCATCGTGGCGCTGAAAAACGGGGCCTGTTGCCCAAGTGGGGGGAGGGGGGGGGGGCTGGCGAGGGCGATTAGAATTGGAGCCAAGTGTGATGGTGCTTGTGCGAGAAGTTGTAGGGGAGAAGGAGAGAGAGAGGGGAGGAAAAAAAACATGATTGCGAGAGTGAAGTATTGAACGCGAAGAGCGGAGCGGTCAGAGAACAGAGCATCGACTTGCCGGAGAGCCGAGCAATTAGTTGCTTCAACAGCTACTAACAAATACAGGTTATTAATCACTCATCGGAAACGGAGGACTGGCCGGCAAGGCAAGGCAGCAGGCCCAGCCTGGCTAGGCTCAGACGTCCTTTAGTTCCTTGGTTTTCTGCTGAGGCACTGGGAAGGAGTCAAGAGTCAAAGAGGAGGAGGAGCGATGGTCAAATCTCCTGCCACCGAACTTATTGTGAGCTAGTTACCAGGGCTACGACCAAATCGTGCCTCTTCATGATTCGGCGCAAATGAGGGGGAAAATGTGAGGATGAGGAAGCCCCCTTGGCCCCCGGCTTCCGCCGCACAAAGCATATACAACTGAGCTTTAGCCGTTGTTTGGGTAGAGTGCTTTTATCGGGAGTGTAAAAGAAAAGACAAAATCTAGGAACGAATTCGGTTGCTCAGCTCGGGGTAGGGTAACTTTACTGGATCAAAATAGAGCATCAAAGTGGGAGTTGATAAGCAAAGAACAGTGCGTGAATTTTTTTGTTTGATCGCATTCACTTACACTTACTAGGTGTATGAAAACCACGTTTGACTTACTTAGTGAGTTGTAGACGCTGTGATTTAAAGATGAATCATCAGCCAGCTACAAATACTTTGAGTAAGAGAATCTGCTCACCCATCGGCCAACACTTTTATCACCACAAAGTCATTAAGTTGAAGTCACAAAGTATTACGGAAACTCACTTTAATCGTTGCATTTTTCTGTTACCAGTCACGTGGCGTGGACTCTTGGTATTGACGTTTCATTCTGTATTTTTAAACCCATGAAAAATATCGTGATAGGTCATGGACAAGTAATGAGCAGCCTTTGAGTATAACACATAATAATTAAAACAATTTAGTTGTTTATAGTTTTTAACAAGTTAAGTTTGGTGGGCATGTTTTGACCATCCGTTTTATGGTCAGTAAATTCTACGATTGATAATCTTGGCAACGCTGATCACATCTTTCTCGCGCCATTAATTTCGAGGGCTTGACCTGCGTCCATCAATTTTCAGACTGTTTATCTTCTTCCTCTTCCATGATCAGCTGATTGTCCATGGACTCGAGAGCGCGTACTTAGTGCGACTTTGAGACCGCTTCATTGTCGATACAAGAAGCTATCTCTGACTATCGTTAGTGATTGTATGCTTTTAACAACAACAACAAAAAAGAATACAAATATTCTGAAACAACTCTTTTGACACTGGATCGCTTCAAGATGTTTTCTTTTCTTTCTCTTCGCGGCCACATTTTATTCCACTTCATCAATGTCAGACTCATTTTTCTCACGGTCTTTGATACCTTTGACCTCCCGTTACTCTAAGTCCTGCTGTCTTATTAGCACTGCTCCTCGTTAAACCAATAGTTAAAGAAACAGTCAGTAGATGCTTATAGACGGTTTTAGTGTATTGATAAATCGATTGCTGGCTGCAGTTCCAATTATATCCTGGTTCAATGTGGGTATTTTAAATGATGGTCTAAAAGACCCGGAATTGGCAAACTCGTATAAAAAACTTGTCTGGCAGACTAGGGTAAATAGGGAAACATTCGAGCTCATACCACAAAAGTTGTAATAGATCTCTTGTTTTCTTCCTGACATGACGGGTTGAACCCATATCGAACTTCGTCCTTCGATACATCGAAAAGTAAAAACGATGTCGACTTCCATTTTAATTTAAAATTCTTTGAATTATATCCTCTTCCTTATTAATTCATTAAACAATGGAGGTCCCGGGTCCCCATTTAAAGAATTGGATTTAGAGGCGTGGGGTAATCTTGTATTTATTTTAAGCTTAGCTTACCAACTTGGTGATGAAACCATTGAAATCAGATTTCTCACAGTAAGCAGCTATTTTGCTGCAGACTCGCAAGTTCGGTACTTCCAGTTCAGAGAGTTATACCCATTCCGGCGGAAAACCGCGTATCCTTAAATTTTGAAATTTTTCGACCTTTGGCACCACTTTTCCTTTAGATCGTCTATAATTTTCAAAAAATCAACGTGTTTAATCAATCAACAATGATTTGATTATCAATATGCCATCGATGGATATCAAATTTGATCGTCTGCCCCAAAAGTAGGTATTTGTAGACAGTCAAAGTAAAAGCGCCGGCAAGATGATTGACAATTAGTACTTGGTATCTGCAATTTGATGATTGGAGCACACCAACCACTATCAAAGATTAGCGGCTCACGAATCTTCAGTCATCGATGTTGCCTGAAATTATCATATGTATACAAACTTAGTTTTCCTGTCAAGACAAGCGAGACTTCGGTAGATTATACGTTCCCAAATCTGCATTTATTTGCTGCTATTTGTGAATGATTTATGGTGCGCGACGATATTTAAATGTCCTAATAGGAGCTACTTTGTGGCACTACTCTGACCACCTGCAGGCAAGTTCGTGATTCCGAACAGGACGATCAGAGAATTCAATCCAATAGATAGCGGAAGTCGCGATGCAATAGGGTCCAGCAACTTCTAAACGGGTCAGATCCGATCACTTCTTGATCCAGTTGAAACTGTGCAAGTTAACTGTCCTTGATGCTCATGACTTTTCTCTCCAATTTGCCCTCCCCCTAAAATATAAAATTCTCTGGAAAGTCAAAATTGCAAACTTATAACTGGATCATCGAGAGAGTAACTGAAGCTTTTCAGACACAGTTTGCGAGATAAATTGGGACCTTTCTGTCCGTCTCGGCACACATTTTCTGAAATCTCAACCCGTAATTACTTAAATTACTATTCACATACTATTCTTTTATGTTTCATTTTAAAATATTTCGTAGGATTTTGAACTAAGTAGGATAACTGCCTTCTATTTTTCAGAGCATCGCGCGCTGAGCTGCTTTCTAATGGCGTAGCGTTTAATTTAGCAATACTGTAATGTGTCCTTTTAATTCCATTAAAAATATCGAACTGTTGGGTGTTCGGTGAACACCTCTGCATTCGACTTTTTATATGGGTTAAAATAGAAACATTACAACATTGCCAAATTGCCAAATTGCACAATACGCACGCCACTGCTGCGGTCGCATTTGACGCTCTTCACCACTCGCGAAGAGCAATGCCTTGTCTTTCGCTCCTTGAATGGTGGATTAAATGGCAAAATAACGATAAGGGACGTTCGCGGAAACTGACACCGAATAGTTTGAAATGTGAGTAACTTCTCTTCTTGATTGGGCGACTGTGGCGCGCCAAAGTGGACGAACGGTCAGGTGATGAATTATTATTCGCAAGAGAGTTCAAGACCTGAAAGTAATATGCGAGCGAGCAAGAAAGCGATGAAATATCGCTTCTTAAAAACCCTAAAATTGACGCGTGATGAAATGGGACAGTCATTCGAACGGCACGACAAAATGTGCTAAAGGTGCGCCTGCGCGCTCTGCTGCCAGATGTGGCAAGCAAAGCCGACTCTCAAACTCGACGCGAAAGCGAAGTCTTACATACACAGTTCGTTAGATTTTAATTTTGTTTTTGTCTTCATGATACAGCAATACTTTCTCAAATTGATGAAATTGTCAAGCAAAATATAATGTAGAGCGCTTTCAAATATTAGCGCTTGTTAATCAATTATCTTTAAATTAAATCAATCAATCAATCAATTCAATTATCATTATTACTTTCACCGCCATAAAAAAAAAAAAAACAACAAAAAAAAAAAAAAAACAACAAAAAAAACAAAAAATATCGCAGGCAAACAAAGGTATCCCGGTAACAAGATAGCCTCCCCCCAAGAGATTTCCAAATTAGCTAATCCCCCCCCCCTTTATAATTCTTACGGTAGGCCCTCAGCAGAAAATAATGGAGACGGAAAGGTAGTTCAGGAATCCTTCGGCAATTTTTGAAACAATCATCGCTTCAGTGGCCACTTTAAGTACTATCAAGCTTAAAAGCCAAGTAAATTTAATTCCAAAAAGAGCTGAATTTTCTGCTATTATTTCTGATTTTTGAACATTCTAACATTTGCCGCTCCTAGAGTTGACTTTCCAAAAAGTTGGAAATTGAGAAACTATTGCGATGGCGCAGAACCGCAGATGTCTGTCTGTCTGTATCCCAGCATAACTTTTGAACCAATCGTCTATATGCATCAAACTTTTGCAGAGAAGTTACTCTAACCATTCCCAGGGGGGCCTTTTTTCGTTTTTTTTAAAATTTCAAATTATAAGCTAGTAATGGATGATAAAAGATTTCCATTAAAACCAAATAAAAACTGTATTTTGTAACTTTGTAAAATGCGTGAACGTGGGGAAAAATTGGAATGTTTCAAATATAGCTGTTTGAATTTCGATAAAAATTTGCAAATGCATTCTGCAACCAGCCGACTGTAAAATTAACCCCTTTAGGAGGGTCTGGGGGTCTCCCCCCAAAATATAATAGGGGGGCCTGGGGATTTCCCCCAGAAAATATAAGAGGGTCTCCCCCAAAATATTATAGGGGGGCCTGGGGGTCTCCTCCAAAAAATATAAGAGGGTCTCCCCCCCCGATTAAGTTTGATGTGAGAAGGTGTTCTTGGGGTATACCCTACACTTTATTTTCCCTTTGCATTCATAGAGTAAGAGTGAAGTTTCTTTGTGTGTTTGTTTAAGGTGATTCCACACGAAACTTTTCTAGATTTCAACCTGATGGATAGCGCCACTAGTCGCTTTCCGCCTTCCGGAAAAGTGGTGTTTTTGGCGTTTTAAACTGAAACCATAGATAAAATGCAAAATCCAATAACGTCAGCACCTGCGAAATTTTTTTACGGATTTTTTGAGCCCAAAACGAGCAAAATTGGTTTAGATTTAAGCTGTAAATTATGAAATTAATTTTGCCATAAGCTTAGTGAGTGAGAGCGAGTGATAATACGTCTATCTGCCTCACTCGCACTCATGGATGCTTATGGGAATTTTCGTATTTCATAATTTCCGGCTTTACTTTTGAGTGTTTCAGCTTGAAACTTTCAGGGTATCTTCCTGAAATATGCTCACAGGTGCTGACGTTCCTCAAATTTGAGTTTAAATCGTAAATTTGTCAATTATACTCAAAAACTGTTGACTTTTTGAAGCAGCGCGACGTGGTGTCTACGGTTGAAACTAATCGACCCTGGAATCATATCTTAAGCTACCAACGTTATTCTCAGGTGAGTTTACACCAGAATAGACCTCATCTAGTCTCTATAGCATTAGCAAAAGTTGTCAATAGATCCAGTGAAGAGGGTTATATACGTTCGGCAACGTAGCCTGTACTGTACGATGTCGCGTTCGTCTCCAATCGCAGTCGGCCGTATCACAATTTTGCATGAGGCAACCGTATAAGAGAGGTGTACGACAGGACGCGACACTCCGCGTCTGATTTCGCGACGAGCGAGTAGCGACGACACTGGCAACTTGCGACTTCTCTTCTCATTCCCGCATCTTCAACATCCTCCTCAGCTACTCAAGCTTGCTACTACGTGACTCATCACGAAAGCTCAAAGAGACTCAAGAGAGCCACTGCACCGTGCACAGTACAACCAACAGGGCACCGGCCAGCCAGTCAGTCAGGGACAAGGAAAGCAGCACTCAAAACACACACAAGTACAGGGTGTGTAAAAAAGAGCACTTGCGGATATGAAAGGTTATAATGATGAAGTTTTCCGGTGAAAAAGTTCGTAAGTCAGAAAGGGGAAAAATATTGAAATAAAAAAGTTCACGAAAGTACGAAATTCACCACTATAGTAAGGATGAAAAAGCAAGAATAACCTAAGAGAGATATTTTGGACCGATATGCAAATTTTGTCACGGCAATAGATGTAACCGATCAGTGAATTTTTGGTTAATTGAAGCGTTGAAATATAATAATGAGGTATGCGCCATTACTTAGATGTTGCAAAGATTGTGCATCTTCTCCTTGATTATCTAAAATACAGAGTGTGTTTATCAAAGCGGATTTTTTCTGGGAAAAAATCATTCATTGAAGGAGAAATTTAATTTAAAAATTTCGTTTCACTGGAAGTCATGGTAATCTGTTTGACGAAAAAACAGTTGCAAAATCTTTGCAACGTCTAATGGCGCTTACCCCGTCATATATTTCAATGCTTCAATACTCAATAGTAGTCTTCCATTCTGTGATGTCGCATGTCACACTATATCACCATCTTTTTCTAAAACGCAGCTTTGGGTTTTAAAATAACAACTTTCCTAAGTGGTCGCTGGTATCGAAGAAGGCGTCTTTTTAAGGTGTTTTCAAAATGCATTAACACACTGAGGACGTTGAGGGCGGGAAAAGCCACCCCCTAGCACGAAAACTTGCTTGACAAATTCAAAGATGTTCCTTCCTTTTATTACACACCCTGTACATACTCACAAGTTAACATATACGTGAGCTTCACAGAGATAAGATAAATCAAATGAACTAATGCCGCACACATACGCAGACACTATACAGCCATACACACCACAACATACGATCATGAATTACCCAAACCACAATTATAAATTAAATAACCCCCTGGCTAATCTGAACTCCATATTTTATTTCGTTCCTTTAAGTTCCCCTCCGCTCCTCCCTGTCCAATTCGTTCCTAGTTTCTCACCACGTTGTCGCATTGAGCGGCTTGCAAGTAACTAAGTAACTACACAAACGGGCGCGGGATTTTTCCAGAACCGATCACCGTCTTTGAGAGTTTGGTCAATTTTGAAAATCGAACGCTAACCGACCAGACCACAAAGTTTTGATTGGGAATGGGCGGGAATAAATCAGCCAGCTTAAATTCCCATTGATTGTTTAAGTAAAGAGCCTGCATTTTAAAAATTGGACAACTAAATACTAGAATTGGGGTAGTACATCTTTGGACCAATCACAAGTTGAGTCCACAATGTAAACATAATTACTAAAATAAGCCTTTACATTCCATGTTATGCAAAGTTAAGTGATGACATCTCGAATAGAGGCAACTTTGGAAGCTTCCCTTTTCACCTCTCTCTCTTCTCTCTCTCTCTCTCTCTCTCTCTCTCTCTCTCTCTCCCCCCTCTTTCTCTCTCTCTCTCTCTCTCTCTCTCTCTCTCTCTCTCTCTCTCTCTTTCTCTCTTTCTCTCTTTCTCTCTTTCTCTCTCTCTCTCTCTCTCTCTCTCTCTCTCTCTCTCTCTCTCTCTCTCTCTCTCTCTCTCTCTCTCTCTCCCTCTCATTGGGAAGCATGAGTTAAAGGGGGTACGGGTCGAATTCACGTGAATATCTGTCTTTCTATATTTTATCGGAACATGCATATGTGTTCAAACGGGAGGAACAAGAGATAGACGACAAATCGATAAACTATAGCTTTTTGCCACGACAATGAATCTAAGTAATTCGGTCCACATGCGATTTTTTATACCATCTTATTTAAAAAGCGTATTTCATCAAAAGAATTGAAAACTTGGTTCCAAAATATTTACTTAGGTCTCACCAACCACAGTGCATCAGGGATGAGTTTACAGGCTCGACGATGAAGTTTTTTTTAACAGGCCTCACTGAAAAAAAAAAATTACTCCATCCTTTAACCAAATCAGCTCTTAATGTCTGCGAACTTAAGAATCCAAAAATTATACGATTGTAATCCCCCTCAAAATTTTGGCAACGCCGCTCCGCCCCCCCCCCCGAGCTCCCTTTTCACTTAGCGAGGACATCCCTCTTTCAACTATATCCCCCCCTTCCACGCCAGCAACTCAAAGAGCACCAGAGCTGCCGTTTTGCGTATAATGAATGATATTTTTCAATTCACCGATGATTCCACCGGTTGAGAAAATATTACACGGTTCAGTTCAGTGTATGACTGTAATGCACAAACATACTTGCATCTGTAATCTTTTATACATCAACCGGTGGAGTCGTCGATTACTTTAAAGAACTTGCGGTTATTTTAATTGATTAACGGTGTTTCCACCAATTGACAAAATATTACAGATCAGAGTATTTTCGTTCAGTACAGTTATACACTGAACTGAAATGTGTAATCTTTTCTCAATCGGTTGAATCATCCGTGTGTTAAAAAAAAAAATGTCAGTAATTAAACGCAAAACGGCAGCACTGAGGAGCACGGATCAGCGTACTGTACCAATCGGACAGAGATAAATCGAATTCACGGAAGTTGTCATAAGTTCAAATCAAAGCTCCAGATGTTGCTGTAATCCCCCCTCTACCCCCTCCCCCTCCGCCGATCTTCGGACCGCGTCAACTGCTGCTCAACCGCTCAGGCTGCGAATTGCGTGTCGTTATGAATGAAGTCTTCGGGTTCATGTACGGACAAGTCAACTCGCGGCCAGTACGTCAACTTTTCTATCAGCGCGCGAAAGTCAAAGCCGAGCCGGCTTGCCGAGCTTCGCGGCCGCGGCACGGCAGGTACGGTACGGCAGGGCACGACCGCCGCGCGGCGCGACTAATGTTTCCATTCATAAAGTTCGAGAGACGCCATTCATTAATGAAGTCCGGTTGTTCTTGGGAGAGCTTTTTTATTTCTCTCTCCACCCCCCCCCAATCACCTCCCACCACCTGCGACCCTCTCATTCAAGTTTTTAATATTTTTGAGGACGTAACGTGTCTGCTGTGGTCCGCCACCGCTACCACCACAGCCGTTCAGGTATAAGTTGCGAAATTCTCTTAATTATGAATCACAGGTGTGATTCGACTCCACGCGACGCGACGCAGTGTCGCGCCATTCTTTCGACGAATCAAAGCTCCGCTCCGTCCGTATAACCGCGTTTCGATCATATCAAGCAACACCGCAACTCAAGTGTTACGCAGCGTTTGGGGTCGTTTAAGCGCGGCGTGGCGTGGCAGCGCAGCCGCTTGTCCGGCTGCGCTCGCGCTCCTGCGGCCAGCGCTGCGCAAACGCGGTGGCCAGCCGGCGTCAGTTTTGCCCGCAAGGGCAAAGGCAACGAGCGCCATGAGTGAGGGGCGTGGGGGGTGCTTATTGTATGTTAATGGTCGCTATTCATTCAAAAAATTTTATTTTCGATCGTATATATTGATTGGATCGTGATTTCTCTCTCTCTCTCTCTCTCTCCCTCCCCCCTCTCTCTCTTCCCAACCTACCCCATCCGCACCGCTCTCTTTACTCTCTCGGTATTTACAGGAGCGCACAAACGGAGGAGAGATAGATTCGAATGAAACAAAAACTTGTATTTCAATTACACGAACAGTAGCCGATATTTTTATCAACCATGAGGTGTCTTATTAAAGTCCGCCGGTATTTTTTCGTTATAATGAGCGGTAAATCAAAGGGTAAGCGGCGACGAGACACTATATACACCAGCGACGATATGAGAGTAAAGATGCGATTCTCCGCGTATATCTCTCTACGCTGACAATTCATACTGTCGTGGTTCTTTCATACTCTTATGCGAGGATTCGACGGAATTATGCACGGAAATGATAAATAAAATGCGGAGCGGCGGTATAAATGGAACCGCAGGGATGAGGAAATGAGGATCAATATTCAATGGGATGGACAAAGAGAACTAGAGCTGATGTCATGAAACGATAAAGCTATTAATGGCTCAAACAATTATTTTATACCTTTATGGCCAGCGTTTTGATACGACAATTTTGATGGATTTGAATTTGGTCTGTACCGAGAGCGGTGCGAGTGGTTATTTGCATCAGTTCTATGTTTGATAAAACTGTCTGTATAAACAGTATTGATGTTAATTACTTCCATTATTTATTATTGATATTAAGCGAATTTCGATAAATTGGCCACTTTTCTAAAAAAAATTGACTCCAAGGGAAATCGCTCCAAAATCTGTACCACAAACTTTACGAATAAATATTTTATACAGGATGTAACAAAGCTCACGTAGACATGTACCAAACCTCGAGACAAAATAACGGTTTTTTTCTCTCTATAAATATGGGTCCGAAAATTCCCCCTTTTTGGGCTAGACCCCCGAAATTTTGAAAAATTTGTGGTTTTTATTTCATGGAACAGCGTTCACAATTTCCGAAAAGTAAGTATTATGGTTTTTTTTAAATATATGTATGTATAAAAAAGCATCATTATGATCAGATTTTCATTCCGGGATTTTGCTACAGATCCATTATCCTATTGTAAAGACAAACTAAAATCGTTATAACGGAACGTAGAAAAGAGCAAAAACACCTGCACCCAATCATGACGTTAGTTACTGCAACCTGTCAAAGTTGACTAAAGAAGGTACAAACTCAAACAATATGAAAAACACGAGTCCACAGACATTGATAAAGAGTGGATGAAATACAAAGAGAAACATTGAGCCGATAAAAACAACATTCAGATGGGCTTAGAATCAGATTGTGGGCACAGCAAAGAACGATAGAGCAACGCGTCACATAAAAATCCAGAGATTCATCAGACGGGTGTGTGGGACTGTCAAATCGAATCCATTACAAAATGCAGATCTCTCGAGATTAAAAACTCGAACAAAACTTGGGGAGGTCTTGCTCTCTTCCTAATTCTATCTACAGGGTGTGACGATTTTTCCTTTTTCTTTTTTTTTTCTCTTTTTTTAAATTCTCGTTACCGTGTATTATACCAATTTGTTGATTGTGTTTAAGATCTGTGGACTTATCAATGATTTTCTCAGTCAGTATTCAGAGAGAAAGACGTAGTGTCGGGAAGCGTCGAAAAAACTGATTTTTTTCTCTCTTTCTTTTGTGCTTTTTTGGCGAATTTATCTGTACATATAGTGAATGAAACTACATTAACGAAACAAACAGCTGACTTTTAAAACAAATTACGGTCAAATCGACAAAGAAGCGTTGGCAATTATCTTTGCACTCGATCGATTCATCCCTTTTACGTCTACGGCCGTATTAATACTTCTTATTGCTCACTGATAGTAAACCTCTTACTCGTATACTACACCACGATGCAAAATTAACTCCGATGACGTCAGCACGACTTCTGCGATACGCCGCCCGCCGCACCACCTACCTGTCAACTTTCAACTATGAAATCAAACACCTTCCAAATGAAGCGCATGCTAATGCAGACTATTTTTTCATGTGCCTTATTCCAGAAAAATCCACCACTGAGAATCAAGTTTTTCTAGAATTAGAAACATTGGATTGCTTCGAACACACGAACAACCAAATTTCCTACACAGAAATTAGCAATGAAATCATCGAGCGTAAAACAAAATTGGGTCAAGAGCTTTCAAAACTTCTGTCAAACCTTCGTCAAGATTCAAGGTGCGCAGAGCATTTCAATTTTTCTAATCAAAATAACAATCTTTAAAGGCAATAGACTTTGTGTTCCAAAATCTTTGCGCTCTTAAAAACATTTTTTAACATTCCTATTCAACCTCTCTGTCATTTTCATTTTTTGTTTACTCCCTCATTCCTGATGACCTTAAAGTAAACTTTCTAGAATTTGATTCGAAAATAGACAATTTCCTGGAATACGTTCAAGATGCTTGACTGCGGGTTCCGCTGCGCATAAAACCACTTTCTGGAGTTTCTTATCTGCGACACTCTGTACAAAACATGCCTCCTTTTCTCTTTCAGCCAAGTTTTATTTTTCCACTTGATTCCGGTTCCGATTGGCTTTACCCACAAGGATTTCTATTCTACCGCTAATTATCTGACACTTTTGCGCTCGAGTGGTACATTTTATTTGTTGCTCTAATTCTTTCGAGTGTTTATTTTCTTAATAAATAAAACTTTATGGTTTTTATCGGGGGGTTTTATTTATTTTGAGCATCTTCACCGATGGCATCAAGTGCATCTCTCCGGCTCCTCTCCAAAGGAGTGCTCTTGATTCATTCTTTGGATACTCGCGGGCCGCGGCGCTACGAATATCTTCCCCGCTGGTCAACTCATGAATATTTATACAATCAGATAAAAGGGACAGATTTGCATGGCACGTACCGCACAGTGATCATACAATCTGGTATCACAGAATAAATGACCGACCAGCACCGAAGCTCGTTCACCAATGGGACACCATCTCTGACGAAGACGACTTAAAAAAGTAAACATGAAACCAAAAGGGCAAGATTCTTTATCAATACTTTTGAACTAAATTCTTGAAATGAGAGAAATCACTTCTTTAAAAACAAGGTAACACGTTTCCTTGTGACACTTTTCCTTGCGCGAAGTAAAATTCTGATTGCACGAAGGAACGAATCACAGTCACAACAAGGAATATTTTACTTGTAGCAGCAGACAGACATTTTCCGTGGGTTAAAGGGATTCCTCATTAGTCAATATTTCAATGTGCAGTTTCTTTTACACAAACGAAATACACCTTGAATTAAAAAAAGAATTCTCTCAGTGTGGGGTCACTAATCGGCAGAGAGCCAGCCGTTGATCTGCATCGATGCGGTACAGGTCTTTACAAAAACAAGTTACTACTGACTTACAGGTCATTTTTAACAACTTCCATAGACTTTAAGCTATAACATTTTGAAAGCAGATCAGAGCCTACGCATACTTTCCAGGTCATGTTTTCCAGCAATTTTTGGCTTATTTTATGACGTTTACAGCGAATCGACGAGGGCTCAAGACCATCGATTTGGATGCGGCACTGGATGGATCCTGTGACACAGAATATAGGAATAAATATAAAATGTGACTAAAAAGAAAGTTACTTTGTTGCCTCTTTTTTTTTCAAATTTTAGTTTAGGTATTTTATTATTTAAATACATACATTTCGGTTCATTTTATACTCAGTGGGTATTGATCCCGATGTATAATTTTGCTATAGATACCAGTGGCGAAGCATGTAGTTTGGAAACGCTTAACTTCGCCAGTTTGAACCTGGGGAAAAAATCGAACTTTTGGATGATGTGTAGCGAACAACCTCACGATCGACCTTTTGAAAGGACAAAATACAACGTCGCCAAAAAAAAAAAAAAAAAAAAAAAAAAAAAAAAAAAAAAAAAAAAATTGACAATACGCTTAATTTTTCAAAGTTGCTGCTGCGATCAGCAATAAGCTCAATATGATGAATTGGTGACCACAATCGCAATTTCGCAATTCAATCTAACAGTATAACAACTCTTCATTCAATAGAATCTAACAAGAAGACTCAAAACTGTCTATTTTCATTAGTTCCTAAATGGCAAGTGAGTATGCATACTGAATTCATTTCACTTGGATCATCCTCGACTTAAGAAAGCTGGCGGAGCGTCAATTGATACAGTCCCACATTCCGCACGAAGGTTAATATGCCTTGAATCCAAAAAAGCATAATGATCGGTGCCACTGTTCTCCGCGTGCCTAATTTCCTACCGCACCGCGACTGAAGCTCGCACGACATTTAATATGAGAGCAACGGTCGTGTTAAGTCCATTGAGAACGAATCAATAAATTTCGCTCGGATAGTTCTATATGAAAAAACGGTAACATCTTCGCTGAAGATTCTGATTCGAATGGATTATCTCCGGCAAATCGCACGTGACCTCACACAAGAACCCTAACGGATGTCTTAAAAAAAAAAATTAGCAAAATCTAAGAGAGAAAGAAAGAAAGAGAGACCAAATTAGATGAAACATAGATTAAAATAATTATAATACGAATGAGAAAAAACAAAAAACACAAACTTAAACCTGTTTCCGAGTGATTTTTGAACAAGAGTTACAAAGAACTACACTCACATAAAGGAAACGTTCACGCACCGTAAACACGTTTTTACGTATCGTCATCGTTGCTGCCTTTTTTTTAAGAACACGTTAACCAAAACAATTTGGAGAGAAAGAAAAAAAAAAAACCCTACAGCTGTCAAATCGTCTTCAGATGGTGCCGATAATTTTGACATGATTCTAGGCAGGACATTTGACTACAGATCGGTCGGTTGATCAATTTATGGTTAGTCGGTCTCTTGCAAAGTAATGCTTTGACGATTGATGGCACAAAAATTACGGTATGCCCCTTCAAAAATTCCAAAAACAACCCCTAAACTCAAAAAAAGGAAAGCAAAATATCCCGTTTATATCAACGCTGGATGCTACCACGAGGTGGGAGCAAAAAAAGGAACTCAACACGCATCGATTAGACACAACAATAAGCAGCGCTCCTGATTGGCTAAAAATGGTTTTGTTGATTCTTGCGTTCAACATTTATTGAAAAGAGCCTCAAAATGCCGGCCTCGGTGGCTCGGTGGTCAGGACACCTGACTGCCAATCCATAGGTCCCGAGTTCGAACCCCGATAGGAGCATCAGATTTTTCACTGGTCTTGTCGCTCGGACTCCTAAAAAGTAGGTCCACGACATAGATTACAGAGGAAATCTGGTTGTCTAGAGCAAGGGTGTTTAAACTCTCCGGTTTCTTTTGACAATAAACTGAAAAATTACTCCTATTTAACCCAATTTGTCTATAGGTGGCTATAGGTTCCTAATTGAATGTGAAAATAAGCCGAATAAATGTCGGGGGGGGGGGGGGATAGAAAAGAGAGAAAATTTCGGGATGGGGGGGGAGAAAAAGAAGGGGGGGGGGAAAGAAGAGCCTCAAAATATTCTTCACCCGAACTGGATAATGAAATAAGCTTAGATGCTTCTGTTTTAAGTTCGATGCGCGAAAGTCACGAACCCGTCAAATGCGCATAGACATTGAGAACCGTCATCAGCCAACTCTTCTGCAACGACCTTTAGATTCTAGAACTAGAAAAGCTCATTTTATGACGGGATAGTCAAACTCGGCAACGGGGTAATAATTCTATTGTTACCGATTCGCGAGAGTACAGGTAAGTCGTGTGTCGTATGTCGTAAGTTCGATGTCGTCCGGTCTCGAGAGTTCGTCAAAATGTCGGTCGGGTCGAAGTTTATAGGAATTGTCATCCATTGCCCCCGCGCCTTCTTCGGCCCCTGCCTCGGCCTTTCGTCGCCCGGTGCATGTCAAACCCGGCGAGGTTTCCGATTGCGACAAAACCGAGGTCTATACGGTCATCATCTAGAGAACAGACCGATCCTGATCCCGAAATACGGTTCAAGATAAATATCGGTCGTGTATCCCCCATTCTCCACCATATACCGCGCGTTGGGCATGTATACCGAATCGGTTTACGAAAAAGGAATAGCTTTTGTACCATCAACGTTGCCACGTGGTTCGCCTGGAAAATCCGCTAAAAACCGGTTGAGAATTTGTTTTCTTATTTTTAAAGAATATGAATACAAGGTGATATATGAAAAAAGAACGAATCTCGTATTTCTCAAAATCAAAAAAAAATACAACTTTTTTTTGGGAAACGAAAGTGAATGAACCTTAGACTCCTTTTATTTCTTAAAAACTGGTTACCAATTTGACACTTGCAGGCGATAAGTGAAATTATTACTTGGGCTGACAGATTAAAAAAGAATGAATTTTTGTTAATTGGTCCAATTAAATTTGGAGCCAACCGATTCTAAAAAATGTTCGTCAAGAACAAAGTGCTGTTTGAATAAGGCATGCTTTTCCCGAACATTTTGCTTCTCCTCTTCCAAAGGATAGATTTTCGACTCACTGACGCAGTTAATAGTAACATACGTTTTGGCTTAAACGGCCTTTACTGAGAAAAGTTTCTCACTCTATCATCAATCTCTTTCTCTACCTTCCTACTTCTCTCTGTGGCTCTAACCGTATACTCCAAAAGAGCTAATACGGTTTTGGCGTATCCATAAGCGCCAAAAAAAACTTGGCGGTTTTGAATCGGACCCTTTTGAGAATTGGCGGTTTTGAATTTTTACCCTTCTAGGGTAGATATGAGTGGGAGGGGTTCAAAGGATAAGACTCAGATTTTCTTTTCGGGAACCTCTGATAAAAACTCTGGCCATTTTTGGTGGAATATTTTTCTCCGTGTATGTAGGGGCTTCTTTTAATACACGGGGAAAAATAACTGATAGAATTTACCATCCGCATAGCTGATTGAGGAGTCAGCTACCAAGTATGGTAAATTTCACTAAATGATGGTAAACTGTACTAACAAGTTAACTTAATTTACCATAATGCACGTTGAATTTATCATCTACTTGATAGCTGGCTCCGAAATCAGCGCAGATGGTAGATTCTAACAGTCTATTTTTTCCGTGTATCATTTTTATGATACTTTTGAGGGATTTCAGAAATGAGATATTTTTCTTTAAAAGAATAGTCACAGTTTAATCTATTTAACGTGGCAACGCGGCTCTCTGTTCAGAGGGGAAGCTCCGACTGCCGCGCGTACTCACAGACCGATGTACTAATCTTAATACACTATTGGTTAATAATTCTGTGGGCGAGGATATAGGACTTGCTTTTTACAGTAAAATGTACTGTACTTACCTGCCTGGTTTCAGCTCCCGCAGGAGCAGCGTATCTTCGGTACATATACATAGGACAGTTTTGTAATGGCTAATGATACATTTCACTTTCGATGACACCCTTTATATACCTCGTGCCCCGTGCCCTAGGTCTGGGTCCCGTACTTTTCGATTGTAAGTTACAAAGAGACGTGATTTGTTTTCTACAAAGACATGTGATTTGTTTTCTTCAAAGACATGAGATACACAGATTACAGATTGCGACAATCCTCAACTGCGCTGGTTTATTTGATGACAAGTCAGAGTTTACAGAGACTCCATCTCAGGCATACATTTATGACGGAGCTGCCGTAAGTCGCGTATAGCATACATTTGAGGTATACTTTACCAGTGACGCATTCGGGGGGGGGGGGCATCGGGCTAATGCCTCCCGAACCCAGAGTAAATCGAGCTGGTCTATAACTAAGCGCCGCACTCTAAATTTTGTGATGCTAAAAAATTTGCTCAGTGAGCTTTGACTTTTTACAGCCCCCCCCCCCCCCCCAAATCCTGGGTGCGCTCTTTGTACTTTGCGGTCTTGGTAGCAGAATATTTTGGTTATATTAAATCAGTCATCTCAGGAGAATTATAGTCACTTTGAACAAGTTCATTGAGAATGAAATGGATTTCAATAGCTAAAATTATTGTGCATAGAACAGAACAGCGCCTTTTACCTTAGGCTGGCTCCTGTTGAGCAGCAATTTAGATAGTTAGTGGCAATTTAGATAGCTATGGTTTGAGAACACAAGAATTTTTGGTATTCTTTACAGTCATGCGGTTGGTAATCACAGTCAGACAGGTAAGTAATATTGGCGATTAAATGGTTATTTTTTGACCAGCCAAATTGCTACACAATAAAAGCAGCTACACGGGCAAAATGTCGGGTGAAGTGAGGAATCTGGCGACATTATAATGCGTCTATTTAAACACATGGAAAAGATCGAATTCGACGGTGTTTTGCATGCACCCAAAAGTTCGATTTTTTTTATGGGTTTGAATTTAAAAAAAAAAGGCGAGTCTTTGTGAGAGCGTCGCGTCAACAACTCACCCCATAAGAAGAACCCACGATATACAATGAATATAGAAAACATTGTTTTTATTTATTTATTTTTTTTTAAACATTACATCGCATTAAAAGAGAAACGAATACTCACTATAAACCTAACCTTAAAAACTGTTTTCAGAAGATGAAAAATGGTTCCTGCTGGAAGAACTCCTGACAACAGCTCTAGATGAAGGTAAAAAGCTCATTGCTTCGCATAATCTTCCTTCGTTTACCCACTCTTTTTTATAAAAAGTAAATATACATACGCGAGGGACTGATTCTCTCTCTCTCTCTCTCTCTCTCTCTCTCTCTCTCTCTCTCTCTCTCTCTCTCTCTCTCTCTCTCTCTCTCTCTCTCTCTCTCTCTCTCTCTGCAGTTGGCGCCTAGAGACGAGAAAAATGATCCGATTCGAACTATTTAGCATGTTTTTCAAATAAAAACGTTTCTAAAATGTCTTTTGAAGCTACTGTAAAATAATTCAAATCCTGTGCGCTACTGCACTCTGGCGCTCTTCTATATGGGGCCAGTCGGCGGTCGTCCGGGGCGGCTTCGGCCGCGGCCGGCGTGCGCTTTTTATTCGATAATATCGCGTTAACTGGGGTTACCGCATGCACTATGTTGTCAGGTTTATCAATGGAAAATCAATATATGTTTCCCCAAAATAACGAGAAGTGAAAACTTACCCCAAATTTTGATAAGATATTGCTACGAGCTGTCTGTCTGAACGTCGCGTCGCACTGTAGTCTGAGATCATCAAAAGGTGGCCAAAAATCAGACACAGTGAATTTCTCATATTTTTATAATTTATAAACTTTCAAGACCACATTTAATTACAGAGAGCACTTTTAACAAGTAATTTCAACTTAAAAATGTTACCTGAAAGTTTTAAACTAAAAGTCAAAGTCTAAAAATGATGATTTTTGATGACTTTTTTTCACTGATTTTTGGCCACTTTTCCTTTCGATGTCAGACCATAGTGCGTCGCCCAGTAGATCGAAACATGGAATTTACTGGACGTGAGTATACGAATAAACAGGACAAATAAACTGGAAATTGTGTAAAATTGTTCATAAAAGAACTTAAAGTAAGTGAAAAAAATACAGTTTTCTTAAGAAAATTTATCAATACTAAAATGCGGTTGAAGCAAAAGCTAGAAAATTGTATGTCCGGGAAAATCTATGTTTCGATCCAGTGTGCGTTAATTGAAGAGCTGCGGAAGCAAAAATGTGACTTATTATAATGAATATGCTAGAAAGTGATAATTTCTCCAAATCTGCAATAACAAGGTAGAGAAAGAGGGTCTTCGGTGTTTTTTTTTTTTTTTTTTTTTTTTTTTTTTTTTTTTTTGTGTGGAAATGAAACAAAATAAATTGAAGAACTTCCGTCCTGTCCGACCCATCCCCCACCCCCCTGCCACTCCTTCGCTCTTAAAGAAAGTCACCTTTGACATGTTGTTTGTAAACGAATAAGTAGTCTAAAGTACTAAAACATCGAAATTATGGCCTTAGCGCGCATACATGTGTCGTTGGTGCGCGGAAAAAAAGAAAGAGAAAAAAAAATGACGTGTCTCGTTTGGGGGGGGGGGGGGGGGCTATTTATGATTTGTAGACTTATTATAAGAAAATTCTGATAAAATGAACCATGAAATCGGGTTACTTCAATAGCTTAAAATTATGTAAAACGGTTTGATATCACACATCAATAAAACAGCATGGCCAATAAGTGAGAATAGCATTTTTCAAAACTAGTCTCATTCTTGCACCTATCACAGCTAGCTCCGTTCAACTCAATTCTAACAGACTGCATGTAAGAAATTATTTTAAAAAAAGATTTAATTACAATAGATTTGCATGGATCTCTCCCTTCACAGTTCCTTCAATAGATGCAATAATAATTGGGTAAAAATTCTTATTGAAATTCGAGTGAATTTAGGTATGGTTCTAGGTTATCAAAATCAAGTTTAGAGGTTAAGGTTTGTGAGGCTATTAATTTTTATTTTCTCAAAAACCGCATAAAATGGCAACCGTGGGGATCCTGGTTAGCTGCTACAGCGATGCTCTTTCGCGATATGAAAAACCAGGCGCGCAGAAAGGATCACAGGTCTGCCGTTGCCGAGCGTTCCCGCGGATAAAGACATATCGTCGCACCTAATCTGACGTCACTTGAGGTCCACAGTGTTCACATGAGAGAATATCCGTAGATGACTCCATCTTAAATCTGAACGACCCGAAGTTCGTTTCAGGGGTTGTGAGCGCAAATCCCGTGAAAATAAAGAGGAAAGGGGCAACTTAGCGAGAAGACTAGATTGAAACTTGAACGAGGACTCAGCAACGGCTTTCTGAAAAGCTCCCGTTTACAATTTGTTCCCGTCTTATGGGTGGGAGGAGGATTTTCAATCACGATTTCCTATGACTTTTGAGTCGATTCGCGCGTAATCGCGATCCTGAGCGCGCGAATTCCAGATCCTACGAGATTCCTCATTAATCCTCCTCCGTTCCTTGGGTTCCAATGTCTCCCATTTCCCTTTTTTCGCGTCAAAATCGCGATTCGATTACGTCTTGTGGATCGAATTGGCGGGGAGGGGCGAAGCGGGGATTAGACGGTATTCGACACAATTTACTGTCATGACTCCCGCACGACTTGTGCCGTGCTTGGACCGTTTTTGAGACATCTTCATTTGCAGAGATTTGAACGCTGGATCAGAAAAAGTTCCGTTCCGTTCCATGTCATCCGTCCGTTCCACCTTGTCGTTCCGCAACCACCGCAACCAAGGTGGTACTTTCAGGTGAAGGTATGATCCCGTAAAACACATGCTCTTCACTGGAGTTCATTATTGCAGAAGAATAGAAAAGAGCGATCATCAACTTTCATGGGCTCTTATCACAGAAACTACCTTGGTTTTTTTTCTCTCTTTTCTTTTTTAATCTGAGGATTAGATAAGGTGGTCATTCAAGTTGAGCTATCGGGAAGGACCATTATTAAAACTCGTCATTACAACCTTAGTGGGTCTTCAGTTGGAATTGAATGTAAATGTTGTGTAATGTCCTAGATAAAAAGGTAGCATTTTCGCTCTTTCCTCGACAGCCAACATGACACGACAAAGTCGAGCATTGCAGCCGCGAAAGGATCTGATCGGGTTGATTGGTTCTTTGTAGCTGACGAGATCCATAAAATGTGCAACACATTGATATATTTATCTATCAATCCATACTCCTATTAGAGATCTAAAACTGTATAAAAAATGACAGCTAAATTCGATAGAGAGAGTAAAAGGGGATGAAGGGAATGGGCGGGGCAGTGAGAGAACTCTTCTTTTAATCCAAGGTGTACTTCGTTTGAGTTAAAGAAACTGCACAGTGAGTCGGCCTCCGTGGTCTGGTGGTCAGCGCAACTGGCCACTAACCCAGAGGTCCCGGGTTCGAATCCCGGCCGAGGTGACTAGATTTGACGGTCTCAGATCTAGTCATCTCGGAAGGACATGGATGTAACTAACACTCTAACTCTCTCTCTCTCTATCATCTTTCCTTCTTCTTCTCTCTTCCATTTCGTCTGTTGGGCCCTAGTTGGCGAAAGAGGACACTTAAACTTCCGAAAAAAAAGAAAAAAAAAAAAAAACTGCACAGTGAAATATTAACAAAGGCGAAATTCCTTTACCCCAAGGAAAATGTCTGCTGCTACAAGTAAAAAATTCCTTGTTGTGACAGTGATTCTACTTCATGCAATAGGACTTTACTTCGAGCAAGGAAGACTGTCACAAGTAAACGTGTTTCCTTGTTTTTAAAAAAGCGATTTCTCTCAGTGGGAGTTCAGATTCTTACTTTTGATACGTTTACTGTACAGGATGATCCATGAGTGACACAATGGAGCAAAAATAACGATGCACACTCTTAAAGCGACTAAAATTCATTCCTAAATTTAAAAAAAATCAACCTAAAAATCACGGTTCGATAATACGCTATCGCTTGACACTATTCAGCACTGTATCTTCCTATGTTGGATACAATGTGGACGGTAAATTCAGAATGCCCGTCTTGGCAGATGGAAAATAAATGAGATATCTTGACACTAATTATTATTGATAACAATTTAAGTTTTGAACATTTCTTTTTAGGATGACACTCAGTGGCGAGGCGTGCGATTTGGCAACGTTCCTTTTCCCCCGTTTAAACACATTAAAAAGGTCGAAATGCCTGGTCATCGCCGATGACTGGAGCGTTCGACTTTTTTGGCGAATTTAAATGGAGAAAATACATTGTTGCCAAATTTCACGCTTCGCCACTGATGACACTTCGAAAGATCAAAGTTAGCGTTATTAGATCGGCAAAGCAAAAAAGTTATCGTGACCATAGTTTATGTGATCAACTAGGTAATACGGTCATCTCAAATCTGCCGCGCCAGTATATCTGAAGAGGAAAGATCCAAAGAAAGAGGAAATAGGAGGATTTGTATCCAGCAACCGAAGAAGACGTGAGAGAATGATTTTTCACGCACTGTTTTTGACTTCAAGAGTGAATTTCAGTGATTTTGTTCGCGTTTTAGTTATTTTTATTTATTTACTTATTTATTTATTTATTTAATTAAATTAATACAGGAGTCACCCTTAAGGGAGCTATGTTACAGGTCAAAGAGATAGTAAACTATGATGCAGGGAATAAAGTAGATGTACAGGGAATAAAGGATGGACAAGACTAGACTAAACTACAGAGTGCTCTCAAAAAATTCAGGGAGACAATAAAAGGCTTTAGCCAAGAGAAAATTTTTAAGATTTGCGAAAAAGGAATTTAAATCAGCATTTTTAAACAATATTTTTATGGGTGGTGGAAGAGAATTAAATACATTTATGGATGAGAATTCGATGTTCTGATCTGTGACACATAGTCTACTTGTCCCAGGTTTAAAGTAGATGTGCCTGAATGAATTGGCAAGACCTGAAGGCATTAGTGAATTAAATTCTATTGCAAATTTCAGGGTTTCCCAGATGAATAATGATGGTAAAGTAAGTAATGCATTTTTAATAAACAAATCTTTACAGGGATGGTTATAAGGCTTACTGAACATTATTCTGAGGATTTTTTTCTGCTCTATTTTTGCATCAGTTTGCGAGAAAAGCAACGCTTACAGCTCAAAAGTTCGCGACGCAATCTGGTTTCCCACAACGAAACTGATTTCATTAATTTTACTGCATACGATTGCAACAGGCCCATTTGTGAGTTAAATTTTCTTGGCATCTTCCGATAGCTCCTATGATCTAACCTCAAAGTTTCCTACCACGCAAAAAGAACAGTGCTTAGCGCGGGAGTGAGAGCCACAACGTGTGTTCATACCCCGCACACATTGGAAAAAAAAAAAAACAAAAGAAAACAAACAAAACCTCTGGAGTTAAACTCGACCGGAGATTACGAAATCAAGGATCCCATAGAACAAGAGAACAAGAGGTGCGCTCTTCCTGGAAAAGCCTGATTTGAATACACTGATGATGCCTTGCGGAAAGAGCTCACCTCTTGTCTTATGAACTCTTCTTCCGGAGACCGCCTCAATTGGACTTGGACCAGCCACGACTCAATAATTCACACCATAAAGTGGTGTCATTCGCGATAGCGGGTCCCGAACCCGAGACCGCTGCGCTGGGAATCGGGAGTAGGCGCTCTACCCACTCTACCCACACCCGATCCGGGCAAGGTCAGAGCTTACAGAGTCTGAACACTAGAGACTAGAGCTATCTTGAATGTAAATATCGACGTTGTCAAATATCACATTAAAATCGACAAAAACACTTCCGGTGGGTCGCGAATATTTTTTTTATACACGCGGGGAAATCTGACAACCTGTTGTGGATCATGACGTGACGACCGTGATCGAGGCCTCCATCTTATTCACCCATGGACCGTAAGGGTGACGTCATTGAACCTGCAATCGATTGGTCTACTCAAATCTGGGACGGATTGTGGTTGTGTCATGCGATATCAATGTCTGATCCACATAAGTCCATATAGGAAAGAGTCGATCATCAATAAGTGGTTCAGTTTAACTCCCCCAAGAAATCGATTCTTTTACAATATGTACAAATGAGAAAAAAAAACTATATTCGATCGTTCAAGAGCCGCCACTGATTCAAAGGTTCCGCTTCTTGATGCAGTGAAAAAATTGATTTTTCGTGTTTCTGCAGAATATCCTCGCAAAAACCATGACCAAAAACTTTCAACAGATGTTAGTAACTTTGGACATACTTAAAATTCAATGTGATGGACTATACTCTGCAAAACTTGGTAAAACTTCCGCATATCCTAGAAGGAAAAGTGAAACTGTCTAAAGCAGGCATAATAAAAAGGGCGTAAACCCCGCTCCCAAACAGGTGTGGACTGTATGATATGTTGCCCGCCAGAGTAAATTAAGGTTAAAGTCAATGCTATTGACGCTTTTCTGAAAACAAAAACGAGAGGTGTCAGTCTCCGTGGCCTGATGGTTAGCGCAACTAACCAATGGCCGGGATGTCATGGGTTCGACTACCAGCCGATCAGTAAGAATTTTAAAGTTAGTGATGACTCCACCGGCTGAGAAAATATTACAGATATGCAAGTATATTTTCGTGCTTTTAATGGTCACGACTAGGGTCCCTATATATGAAAGAGTCTCGCCATACGAGGTTCCATCTCTGATTGCCTGCTGAAAGCTGAAGAAGAAGAAGAGGTATATGAAGCCTGGAGGTGCGCCTCTTGTTTACATCTTCATGGAACCATCTTCCCAGCCGCCCAGCTTTTAGGAAACTTTCGGAATTTTTAGCTTATAATGATGAAATTTTCTATTGAAATTGACGATAGTATGTTCAGAACAGAATAAAATTCACACATTACTCTTCACTGTAAATTAAAACAGGTAGTGAAGCTATCGGTAATTGAAGGTTAGGTTGACCTTACAAAGATTACTTACACACGAATACATGTGTAAGTAATCTTTGGCGGGAAGATCGTTGGATAAAAATGTAAACAAGAGGCGCGCCTCCACCTCAGACCCCCTCTTCTTCTTCACTTCTGTTCCCGTGTCTTGTTTCTTTCATACATAGGGACTCTAGTCACGACCTGAACTGAACTGTGTAATCTTTCCTCGACCGGTGGAATCATCGGTGAGTTGAAAAACACTATGAAATATATACGCAAAACGGCAGCTCTGAGCTGCAGTCAGCGGGCCGATCATTTACTTTATCGTTAAACCGATCGTTAAGACTGTGTATGAGTGATTCTATTGGTCGAATATTGTAAAACTTAGCCGTTGCTATGGTAACCATCGTTATATTGTCCGTTTTTTAAAGGTTACTTATGAATAGCCTTTATAAAACGAGACTCCTAACGATGGTTACCATGGCAACAGCCAAGTTTTACAATTTTCGACCAATAGCATCACTCGTAGACAGTTTTAACGATCGGTTTAACGATAAAGTAAATGATCGGCCCGCTGGACCCTAAATCTTTACTTGTCCAGAAAAAGCCGTGTTCCGAGTCAGCGTGCGACGCCATCAGAGGCAGGCGATGCAACGCCGAGGACTATCGATTGCATATTGAGCATCCAAAGTGTAAATTTGATTAACAGGCTTGGATCAGCGGAGTCGGATAAAGCGAGGCTCGGATTAACAGGCCATTTGATTAATAGAATTTGATTTATAGAACAAAACACGCATTTAACCCGCAGATAAATAATATCGACGACGACGACCGCTCATTCTCAGCACAGCCTGATCTGATCCACACCGTGCGGTCACGCGAGAAGCAAACGCGATCGCGGATCGGCGCAGTTGAATATCGCAAAATCCGAGTATCCGAGCTTCGAGATCCCATTCATGAAACACGCGCGTTTTTAGACGGATCTTCGGAATCTCCGCGTGTGTAAGTGTTTGGTGGAGCCGCAAAGTGTGTAAACGTAAACGCATAACGAATAACATACAGTGGCATAAAACACTTGAAATTACAAAAATAAATCAACTGGAAAATGTGAACACGACCTTTTCATGCGCCAGAAAGTAAGCGGTCGAGTAAACATATCCGATTTCTAAACCAAATGCGTTTAGTTTGCTAACACGACCCTTTGAATGAATTTTCAAAAGTAGGTCGAGTTTTTGCTCCTTTTTTTTTCTAGAAAATTCTACGGGAGATTAAACCAAATTTTTAAAGGCGTTACAACCGCGCGCGGATTAATAAATGCACCCACAGCACGAGCGAATGTGTAATATTTTGAAGGGGATTTTGGGCTACCACTACAATAACTATGAACACAAATTGGATAGCTCAAGAGGAATTCAAAATGTTACACAAATTGAAAATTTCAAGAAGAGTTCATAATATTCATTTACCAAAAACACATTTGACTTACTTTATAAAGCCTGAAAGTCATCTTAGGAAGGAAATTATTCTTTTCTTACCTGAAACAGAAAAATAAATAGAAAATTAGAAACTTGTGTTTAATCAATACCTCATGATAACTGCTTTGAACCGCCATTACGATCTTGCCATTATAGCAGTTTAGTGAGTGTATCATTGAATTATAGACTTTTTTGTAGCGTGATTTTCGTAATTTTCGCTGGTCTCTCCATCAGATTGGACTATTTATTTGCGTATAGCAAAAGTTTGCAAGCGTCCCATTGCTGAAAAACAGTAATATGAATTATGCGAGATTCATTCGCAATTTATTGCTAGACCAGCAATTTAATTTGTAAAAATGGCACATTTTTTTGCTAAACCAGCAATTTTATAAGATTCGTGCCTTCGCAAAAACGGACTTGTCATACTCGTAAACGCAAGTTTTGCTGTGTAGTTTTTTTGTCGTGCAGCTTTACGAGTAGCAATGAAAACACTTTACGCCCTTTCATATTTCACTTATACAGAAAGGACATTACCTAGAATTCAAATATGAATCTACGGCACACATAGTAGCGAGACACTCAACGAAATCGATATAAATCGAAATAAGTTAAAGAATAAAAAAATCAGGGGCGTAACGTGCAATTCGGGAAAGGCGCAATTCGTCCATTTAAACCCACTAAAAATATCAAACTATTGGGTGTTCGGTAAACACCTTCGCATTCGACCATTTACATGAGCTTAAATGGACACAATACAACGTTGCTAAACTGCACGCTACGCCACTGTAAAAAATTAATAAATAAATAGATAAATAAAATATGCCTCCCGGCAGGCCGGTAAGACGAAGTAGATTCCATGCTTGGTTACATCATTTTTTCAAAAATTTACATATAGGTTATAATTTTCGTTAAATTTTTTTTTTATTTCATCAGCTGCTCAAAATCCAAATATTATTGTGAAAAAGATTATATTACCAATAGAGAAATGTGTAATCTTTACAATGCAAGTGAGAAATGAAAGCTAGGTTATATAAGTTTTTCACAAATTTCAATAAATAGGTTATGTTATGATTTTCTTTGAATTATTCATTTTTTTTTTTTTTTTTTTTATCAGCTGTTCAACATTTAAATAAAAATACCCATGAGAAAAAGATTATAGTACCAAGATAGAAAAATGTGTAATCTTTGTAACGCTAATGAGGAATAAATCTGAATAAGAGCAGCTGATCAAACAAGAAAATAAATAAATAACGTACCTAAGCAACAGTGCACGTGTAAAACAAAGAACGAGCAATTATACCAATACTCTATCCTTGTCTTTCACATGTAAAATCCCATAAGAAACTAAATAGCTCCTAAAACACGTAAAACACAAGGAAAATTTAAGGGATGGAGCATATGAACTAAAAACATCCTCCACGATATATACTGAAATTTTGAACCAAAAAACAATTTCTTCATATAAAAACACTGCCAAAAAACCCGAAAAACACATCACTTTAACTCGCTTACAACGCAAAACACAAAAAAATGACTCAAGTAAAAAAGTTGCGTAACAAAACGGTTAACATAAATTTTCCCAAAAAAAAACGCTCAATACAAACACTCCTAAAAACAAACGCCAAAAACACATTTCACGACTCAAACACGGCCCATAGCGCGAAAACTAACAATCGGATTTACACCATCTTCGAACTCATCCAAGAAATCAACCCAACAAATAGTTGAGAAAAATTTCAAGAACAAAAACCAAAAATTACGAACAGGATCGTGGTACATAAAAACGGTAAAACTGGCTGAAACATACATATAAATATATATATATATATATATATATATATATATACAATTTTCAACGAGTGGTATTTTCTCACTCAGGGGACCATGAAACGTGCTCATTTGATAAAATTTCCCGAAAAATCCAACATCGCACCCTCCGCAATAAGTAGATTCATGGAATCTACTTAAAATACATGAATTGATACATAAATAACTACATAAATGGATAAATAAATAAATTAATGAATAAATAAAAAACTTAACAAAAAAAAGATACTGGAAGAGAATTAAAAATTAAGGAATGAGAAAAATCACTGCCTGTTAACCCTCTGTGCGGCCGGCCGCGGCGCAGCGAAGCGTTCGCAAAAATGCAGGTTGTATCTTTCGCGGACTTTGGCGTGGGCGGCTCGCTCTGCAAATATAGTGGCGTGCGATGCAATGAGTTATCGAGTGCGAGTGTGGGGACCTGTGGGGACGGTGAGGAGGGGAGGGGGGACGAGGAGGGGGACGAGAAGGGGGACGAGGAGGATTAATTCCAAATTAAGAGAAAGAATCGGCTGCCTGGACAAGGTGAATTTACCGCCTGCCCGGTAATTAGTTTACGTTTTCAATTTGCCGCCTGCCTCCCCTCTCCTACCCACCCCTCCCCTGCCCTTTGCCCTCCTCCACCTTGCAATATGCCGATCGAGGAAAGGCTTTGGCTGCGTTGTCTTTCAGAGTCTTTGAGTTCATCAATTGTTCCCTCCCCCCTCTTATTCTTTTTCGGATTCAAGCCCCGTAATCTCACTGTGGTCAACAGGTATGCTACGGTCATGCATTAAACCGACATTAATTGGCTTTGTATTTTGATTCAGTTATCCACGATCCGAGAATCGGATTCCTAGCTAAGCAAAAGCTATTTCAAGTGCAGACCCAAAAATGTTTCGCAAAGTTCGGTCGGTAGCATAGGCGACCATCAGTGTGGCAAAGGTGCCCCCCCCCCAACTTCGATGAGTACTTTCCTAAGCTAATTAACCCCTTATGGGCCAAGCCCGATTATTCTCGTTTTCCTTCTTAAGTCTATTTCATAATGTTCGGGTCTTCATTCCGGATAAACGCGGCTATCGATGAAAACACTTACAAGATAAGGTGTCGTCGGGCGCCTTCAATTCTTCGTATAGGCAATTCCAGCTCCCCCGAGTACGAATAGTTAACTACCTTCCATACATAAACGGATCAGTGACGTTATTTTGAACAATAACCTGGTTGTTCCAGGGTTAAATAGATTCGTCCCTACCCTCCTCCCTCGAGAATAAAATTGATTGAATAGGTTCGGGTTCATTCCAACAACGCAACTTATTTTCACCTTTCCTTAATTGGTTTGGATAGAATTATTGATTTGCGATTAAAAATACAAACGAAATTGGGTATTTTTCAGGCATTGCTCCATCAACAATACGCTGTTGTTTTCTTGTAAGCCGGGGTGGAGATAGAGTTACTAATGTATGTTGTTTTTAAATAATTCTCTTGACTCGCTCAATATTGATCAATTCAAGTTGAATCAGACTGCCTTTTTGCTAAATGGTTTCTCGACCTGTAAGGAGTGTGAGGGCTGTCTAGAAACATTACAGCACTTCTGGGTTGATCTTGACCAAAAGAAAATCCAGTCTTTTTGACTTTTACGATTAACGCAAAGTGTGCGCAATATGCGACTGCTTATTTCTAATTGGTCAGCGGTATATTTTTGGGACATCGATCGGTGATCGTAAAAAACGCGATGACTTTTCGAAGTCATTTGGTGCCTCCAAGATCTCTGAAAGCCTTTTTTGGGAGTGGATAACATCCAGGGCCTTTTTTTGCGAGGGTGTTTTTTCGGAAACATCATTCTTCTGGAATTTTGACACTATAAATAACTTAAAAAGAAGTATTTTACATGATAGGTCTTGCAAGCTTGAATGTGAAATAGAAAGAAAACATGACAAAACAAAACAAAACAAAAGACCTTGAGGTTTGGAAATGAAATTGAGAGCGATTGAAGTCAATAGTGGACGAAAATGGGCCGAAAGTTGGCGCATATAAAAAAGATCCAGAAAAAGATTATCCAGCAGCATACCGTGCAATTTGGAATCACTGCATTTTTTTCCATTAAAAAGCAAAAAAAAAAAAAAAAAAAACGACCGAACCATTGGGTGTGCGGCAAACACCCTGGCATTCAGATTAATACACGTGTTCAAATGGCCAAAAAGCAAAGTTGCCAAATTGCACGCTTCGCCACGGGAATAATTAACGGTATTAAAAAAATCGCACGCAATGGCGACACAAAAATATATCTTTTTAGTTTAGAATAATAAATCTGGTTAACTATATAGGTACATAATTACCGTGGGCATCGATACACTCCATTTGGGCCCCAGAGAGCGCAAAATGAACTTTATGCCATTAAAGAAAGCATCATGGCAATCACCGGTGGATCGGGGAATTGGTCGTTCTCTCTCTTCGCGCATTTGAACTCGTACGTTAGAAAAGGACAAATCAGACCTGGAGCATAGTCATGTGACTTTCGACCTCTCTTCTATTATTTTCTAACACATGCGTTTAAATGGGCGAACCGAGAGAAAGACTGAGTCCTAGATCCGCCTATGCTGAATTGCTGACACCGAGAGAAAGACTTAGTCCTAGATCCACCTATGCTGCTATGAATTGCTGACACCGAGAGAAAGACTAAGTCCTGGATCCACCTGTGGTGAATTTCTGATTCCGAGAGAAAGACCAAGTCCTGGATCCACCTGTGCTGAATTGCTGACCATTGACCATAGCTTCAACTGAATACTGTCACGATGAAAGAGAATAAAAGATTTTAAGATTGCTCGCTGAGATAATTTCACCCAGAATCATTTTTCTGGCAGTGTGGTCAAAACATTACCAGTTATTTTCGACAGTGATGATAAGAGCCTCGCGACGTGCGTTCGTCTACCTCCCACGCGCATGCGCACTGCGCAGGTATATTATGCGAGGAAAAAGAGCAAACCGGTTCTGATTAGGAATCACCGGAGTGGACGGGGGTGTAGGCTGGGGGAGGGGGAGGTGGAGGGGATGGCGCAAGCAAGGAAAGGTCGCGTGAGCTTGGAGCCGAGCAAACACTCAACAGGTGCGATACAGTTTTTTGGAGGAAGAGTCGGCCGATGAGTGGTGAGCGGTAACTGGTAACTGGTGAGTGGTAAATGCTGCTCCATCCATTGTTGTCGGAGTTAATGTTTTTTAGTCATTTCTGGAGAGGAAAATCAAAATCTGGAGATTATCCTGGACTCAGGAATTGAACAAGAATATCATTGGCCAATGATGCCACCATGTGGCCATGCGCATTGCGCGGCAGCACGGCTCGGCGCAGCCAAAGGGATTCCATAAGGTCAGTCTCCCTTCACATCGAAATTGTCCCTACAAAAAAGGCAATTTTTTTGCGTCTTCTGGGGAATCTTGACAAGTTTTGAACCGTGGACACCCTCCCCCTTGACAACTTTCAGACCTTTGACCACCCTTCTCAAAAAATGTCGTGCCACCACTTAAAGCGAATGCGTTAACTGAAAATCCACAAACCCTATTGGGCCAACCCCCCCCCCCAGAACTTAGCGACACTGAATATCACTCATCAAGTCTATTATTTTAAGAGAATTCCGCCACGTTGGCAACAATGCCATTGATTGGGGCCTCCCGCGGACCCACGCCACACGGTAAACCGCGAAGTCGCCGTGACAGGATGCGACTCGACTCACCACGCTGCGGGATTAATTGGTCGTTTGTATAATTCGCTCATCCGAGATTGCCAAGTGAGCTTTTCAAACTTTTAAAACTTATGAAACTTTTGAAACATGCTTTGTCTATGGTTGGTTGAGCATAGCAAAATCATAAATATTTAAGACAGAAGAGCTTTCGAAAGAGACAACAAAAAAAAAGGAAGAAGCAAAAGAAAGCGAGAAGGGACAAAAATGTCGGTCGCAACTCGCAAATACGATGTTACGAATCGCCCCGTAAGATGATGGTGTCGATAGTTCCTGACATACTCTCTTTCGGGACAAGGTTGCCTGGTTTCCGTCTTGCGTCAATTCAATGGAATTCTCGGATTCAAGTGAAGTTTCACTGGTGTGCTTAAAAATTGCTTAGTCACGAAGTCTAGCAATTTCACAGAATCAAATTCCCTCATTTTCCCCTCATTGTCCCTGATGATTTTTGATTTTTTCCATGATGTCATGAAATCATCTTGCTGTAAAAATTTGAATATATTTGAAAACTCAAACTTCTTCTGACTGCACATTACAGAGAAAATCAATACTTTAGTTCCCACGTTGAGATTCAAATTTCCTGATGAGCGTGGATTGGTCTAAATTTTCCGATAGAATCAAATTCCCTGAAAATTCCAAGTTTGTCCTGATGCTCCACCCCATACCATGAGGTTCAGTCAAGCAGTACTAAATACATCACATGAAAAATTAAAATTATCAATATATATTGTTTCAATCGATGAAATCACCGCTGAGTTTGAAAATTTGGTTGAATGCACACCAAACGTGAAGACTATCGGAAGAGGGTCCGGAGGAAAAAGTTGGTACATTTCATTTCTTAACTTTTTTACTCTCCCTGCCCTCCCCCCGGTGGGGGAGGGCAGGGTGGGGGTGGGGGGTAAATATCCACCCAAATTTAAAACCATTGCTGGTGGCTTATTTTTGTAATATTTTTCACGTCTGTAAAAATCATCCTGTCCAGTGTTCTTGAAGGAATATTCCTTAGATTTATTTGAAGTTTGAAATTTAGATGTAGCATAACCCCAAAAAAATAGCATACTCTGAAACTATACATAAAATAAGCTGTACGATCACACGAAGAACAACTTTCCTCCTCGAAACTGCCGGGGGGGTCGATTTTTTACCCAATCGACTTTCTTGCCTGTAAGTAAGGGAAATTTTGAAGAAAATTTCCGACTTTTTAAGGGAAAGCTTGTATGAATAACCTAACTGAGGAATACATGGAATCTTGCAGTAATGTGTTGAAACTTCAGCTTTTTATCTTTAACAAACTGGCCTAGGGTGAAAATTCGACACCCCCTCCCCCCTTCCCCACGATCAAGGGTTAAACAAAATTGGACGAAATAAGTGAATACATAAATAAATACGCAACAATTACAAAAATTGGTAACTAAATTATGAAACAAAAGAATGAATGGAATGAATGAAACTACAATTCCAGAGACATAAATAATCAAAGACGTTGAAAAGAATGAGCAACTATGGAGTTAATAAAAATCTAGGATCCCTGAGAATCATCACGACTATAAGTTTTTCTTCGAGTTCATATTGTCCTTGCATGAGATGGCAACGTCGGCTAAGGATATTCGGCGTCGGCCGGAAGGTGGCGTAACTTGGGAACGGGGTGAGCCCGTGAGAGAGTATGGAGTCGGAATGGAGCCCTTGGCCCAGGCCACGGCGCGGCGGATGGGCGCGTGGGCAGCGGGAGCCGGTATCGAGTTTGGTAATCTGACAGGCATCGCTCGACTTGTGCGACTTTGCCTACACACACGCACACACACACACACACACACCAACACTTACACACACACGTCCCAGTCATATCCTACACATATTATAAAATACACCAACCAACATGCATACGAACACAATCACAAAGTACGTTTACTGACCTGCATTTTGTCTCCCGAAGTGTCTCTTTTGTTTTTCGACTCACAAGCTCGATTCAACGTGGATTCACAGGGCGCAAAATATCGATACATTCAATGGACGCGAATACAGGGAAGCTTCGAAGATCATACGATAAAAGGGTGTTTTCATTCGTTATTGACTTTTCTCAAAAAGTGCTCGTAATGGCGCATACCAATGCGCTTTTCCAGCGTCGATTTATTGAATTCGATTCATCGTAACTAGAGCAACCCATTCACTCGAGCTGTTTAAAACCCATATATGCCCAACTTTTTTTGAACATGTTGGGTGTTTCCTGGTGTCTTTCTCAAAAAACACCATCTTAGAGTTAAAAAAATTTTAAATTTAAAAATTGTGAAATTTTCTGGTGCAGTTAAACTATAGGTGCTGAAAGATCACAACATTGATTTTTGAGTAAAATTGGCCTATATTGGCAGTAATTTGGTCCAAAAAAACCATTAAAAGTGGGTCGTTAACGACCCAATGGGCATATGTGGGTTAACAGAGTTTTTTAAAAATCAGAGGGTGGTTTTTTTTTTTTTTTTTTTTTTTTTTTTTTTTTTTTTTTTTTAGGCACAGAAATGCGGGTGTAAGTTTTAGGTATGAGGGGGTGACCTGATAAAAACCCAACTCATCTCTTGAATAAGCGTAAAAAAAATAAGTTTCCCAAGGTGTTTTTTTTTTTTTTTTTTTTTTGTTTTAGAATTTTAGGTTTGTGGGGGAGCGAGAGGAGTATGGGGTAGGAGAGACCCCCCATTCCTCTATAAATTACTTTCAACAATAGCTTTTGCCCCCAAATCACAAGGGACAGAGTTATTAAATGTCTTTCTTGCCACCCTTTCTGGCACCTGTGCCAGATTGCATAGATACAAGAACCTGAGACTCAATTCGATTCAACAGCTTGGGAGTTCCACCTATATTTATTATTAATGAACAGGCTCATGCGAAAACTTCCTATGTCCATAATATTTTTATTGAGATGACAAATACATAAAAAATTAAAAAATTAGCAAGTTAAATAATAAAAAATCAAAGAAAACTGCTAAGACAAGGGAAATAGGAGCAAGGAGCCGAGGAACAAGTCTGATCAGGACCTATGCAAACGCAGCATCTTCTTAAGAGTGATGTAAGCTCACAAAGTCAACCATAAAAAACATGGACAACGGATGTTTTCGCATGGCGAGCCTGTTCATTTGTCGACCACTATACTAATGAATCTACCTGAAATGTACTATTTTCAAAACTACCGATTTTTTCACGTTTGGCTATCAAACTATATCTTACTAGAATGCAAAGTTTTGATTAAAAGCAGTGCTACCGATTAGTTGGATAAAACACATGAATCGCAATCAGGAATCCTGGCCTTGAGTGAAAAGCACATCAGCTTACTTTTCGTGCCCTTCAAAAGAATGTCCTTCCCACCTCTGACGGACACTTTAACGCTCAAAGGGGGATAACGACTAACGAGACTACCTCATATTTCGAATACCGTGGAGCAGCCTTTGTTCCTGTGGTCAATTTAGGAAAGTTTATGCAATTCGTAAAACAAGTTCTGGAATAAACAAACTCTACTTTCAACCTCTGAAAAAGCAAGATTAAAATTCTTCGATGGGCAATCGTCGAGTCTACCTTAACGTTTGACGTAGCTAAATTTTATTCCAACTCCAATTTTTAGGCAATTTTTTCTTTTTGTAAATGCATCACCAGTTCCTTTGAGCTCTTTTGCGACATTTGAAATTCACAGTCACCATAAGAACCTGAAGCGCTCCGAGAGATTGAAACTACTTTGCGAATAACTTTCGGCGAGGCACGGCGAAAAGAGAAGAGAGAAAAGGCTCAAAAAAAAAAAAAAAGATTAAGACCGAAAATTTATTCAAAGTATTAAAAAAGAAACTAAACAAGTTACAAAATTAAAATTAAAAGCACGGCAGAGGCATATTTCGACTTGAATAACTGAACGCCGGCGCAAGAGTGAGAAAGAGAGGAGAAGAGGGTGGCCCGCAAAGTTAAAAAAAAAAAAGATAAAAAAAAAAACAGCTGTTGAAAAGGATTAAGAAAATTAATTTACGACACGGTAGAGTGGGGAGGAGGGGGGAGCCGCAAAAATTCTTCACCAGCCAACCAACAGCAGCAACAAGTGGCAACACCAACAACAACAAGAGAGGATTAAACAAATTGAAGTAAAAGCAAAAAAAAAAAAAAAAAAAAAAAAAGCAGCAAAGAAGAGCGAGGGAAAAGAAGAAGAGAGAGAGAGAGGGGAGGTACAGGGGAGAGGAAAGAGAGAGGAAAGGGCCAAGCACAAAGGCAAGAATTAAAGCGATGAGGTGGGGGTGGTCGGGGAGCGCGGGGAGGGGAGGCGCAACGTAAGGAGGGGAGAGGAATAATTTGATCAATTCAAAAAATGATAAGTGTGAAGCGTGCCTACCCGAAATTCCAACGCTCGCTACCTCACCTCGATAGAGATGGCGACAAGAGTGGGGAGGAGTGGAGGGGGAGGGGTGGAGGGGGGAGGGGGAGGGGGAGCGAGGAGGGGGAGGGGGAGGGGGAGTGGGGAGGGGGAGCGATGAGGGGGAGGAGGGGTGTAACGGACGGCGAGGAGTCGGAATGGAATCATAAAGAGAGAAACGAAAAGAAAAACTATAGGAGCTAATCAGAGACACGTTTTTGGTGCGCGCCAGTACTGACTCCCGACTGTTGGGACAATGGACGACCGAATAAAACGCCAATTACACATTCGATGGTTAGCTCCCTCCGCGTTGTACTCTGTACTCGAGTTCGAGCATAAAGCAGGTTAGGGTGATGGGAGCGGGCGAAAGGCGACGATTGTTGATGGAAGCAAACCACGCTGTGGGTATGGTGACTGGTGCTTGAGCAGCGGGATCACGATGAGTAACGAAATGAGGATGATGTAACAAAGTTCACCCCCCCCCCTTCTGATGATGGCCGACCAGATCGCAATAAGTAAAAGAGCAGCTGACTTTGAAGCTGAGAGGTTGTCAGGTGAGTAAATATTGTTTCAGATGCGGTATCGGGGTACCAATCAAAAGTCGTCGTCTACGATCAACGAGGAAGCTCACGAAATGAAAACTGGTGAGGTTCCGACATCAATCGATGATTCTTAAAGGTCTGCAGGCCGCAGAGCTTAGTGAGGTCGTTAGTCATTTACAATCAACATCAACCTCAACATTGCACCACTTTGTTAGTCCCCACTTTGATCGTGGATACTGGAGAGACGACGGCACTAAAAAAAAGTTTGACAACATTCATCAAAATAAACAGCAAGAAATTGCCATTATGTTTCATAAAATATTGAAATTGTAAACCAAAGACAAACACATGGAATTTTCGACTTAATATACAATGGTGCCGCAATCCATAGTTTCATAAAAAATGGGGGAAATGGAGCAATTGTGAGGATCATAAAACTCTTGCATTTTATTAAAAAAGCTCCGCTCACCTTCACTGAGATTTAAATTGAAAACTAATAAATTTATTTATTTTTCATCGATAGAGTGATTATAAAAGTCATTCGGCAGTCAAAAACATATGCCACAAGAATACTCGATCGTAACCAATGAAATTCAGCATACAAAAATAAACATGTAATAAAAGTTAACGGATAAAATCGGAGGTGGCAGAAAAAAAATTGGCTTTATTCACGTCAAGACGGCACATAAACCCTTTTTTCAGCGTTATACTTAGAGACTTGAACATTCGGGTAGAAAAAACAACCGAGGCGGCAAAAAATAACCGGGTGAATGACTCGTAACGTAAGTTCATTGATTAAACATTTTACAGGCTCCAACTTCCCCCGCACTTGTACGAAAGGAACAAAGTGGAGGGAGAAAAAATTAGGAGAGTTATTAATTAGACAAAGTTTTTTGTGCTTGAACGAAAGCCGAATATTTGAATAATTTCGAGCGGAAGGCGAATAAGATAATAAAGCGCCTGACTGTGTGACAGACGACTGACTACCACCACGAGGAGACCATTCACCGGATGTGATTAATGATTATTACCTAACCCAATCTATTGCATTGGCCTGCATCCAATAAAAATTAGTTGCTCACGCCATGTTTCCATTAACCTTGCGCTTTGCTTGTATCGTATCTCGGCCGTTATTTTTTTTTTTTTTTTTTTTTTTTTTTTTTTTTTTTTTTTTTTTTCGTGCGCTTTCGGACCGCAAGTTCAGTTCCACGTGCTTTTGGTCGCGGTATTCTGCGGTGAAAACTTTTGAATGAAAATCTTTACACGCAGGAAGAGAGCGAGTTCATTCAGAGGGTTTTACAGTGGCGCTCAAAAAATTTTCTTTGGCACATTCTAGTGGTCATTAAAATCCTTATTTTTCTGATTAGAGCAAGTTTTAGTTGTTACCGCTATCTCTTTGATTTAGTAATCTTTGTTTTAATCCTCTTCGGACTATAGCTGCATCTTTACAACGCGTACCATACCCATCACGACTTTGATTGTCACACTTACGAAATAGAGCAATCCAAGAGTTGGGAGGTGAGCTTTTTCTGGGGTTAACCCCTCCCCCCCCGTCATTTCGCAATTACACAGAAAAAACAGAAGAAAACACTTTGGTTGCGCTGACAAAATCTTCAGTAGAAAAATGAACCAGCAAAATACTTTCGTTGAGCCAACAAAAGAATTGGTTCACCCAGGAAAATCCCTTTAGTTAGGTATACCACATCTTTGGTTAGCTCGACTATCTTTTGCTAGGTCATTTTTCTATCAAAGGTTTTGTCAGCGCTACCAAAGTGTTTCTTGTTTTGTTTTTTCTGTGTAGAGATGGTGACTAAAAAGTGTAGGTTTCCAGGAGACCCCCCCCCTTACATTTTCCCACAATGATACAAAGAAGAAATTTTTTTGGTGGATTCCCCTGTCCTCCAAAACAAAAGGTTCCTAATTGTGCTACTGACGACGGGCACGAAATGGAAAGTTTCTATGAAGTGAAATTAATTTTTAAAAAAAAAAAAAAGTTGGAAAAAGTAAAGATAAAAATAAAATATAAGTAACTCGTCAAAGCTATTTTATTTTTATAGTTTTTTGTGCCAAAATGTTAACTATTTGATGTAAATTTGACCGATTTGACAAATCTGCCGGGAGTCGAAAGAAAACTAACAAGTTGTAAGTGTATACCACATGGTTACTGTAAAAAATTCCATTTTCATTCCTGAATTCATTTCATCTGTTCATGAGGGCTACTTTCTTTCAATTGCTACAACTCCACTTTCTCTGTTTACATAACTTTGTTTCCTTCTTATTTTCTTTGCTTAGTTGAGTCTTCTCTTTTCATACTCGGGGAAAGGCAACAACTCCACCCCCCTCTCTCTCTCTCTCTCTCTCTCTCTCTCTCTCTCTCTCTCTCTCTCTCTCTCTCTCTCTCTCTCTCCCCCTCTCTCTCTCTCTCTCTCCCGTCTCTTCCGGCGTTCATAGTTAGGGAAAAGAGTCAAGTGACCCTACGGTAGCACAAGACGGTGAAACCTACTAGCAACTTAACTGATGCTGAGAGTGGAAGTAAGGACCCCGCGCATAAGATGATAGTGACAGAAATATCTTTCAGCTGAGGTCATTCAGCATTTTAAAGCGTGTAAAACAACATGCAACAACGAACGCGTCGCCTCGAACCCAACGACGCGAAGGAACAAAAAGGGAGACGGGGAAACGCGGCTGGGACAGTCCATTAAGCACCGGATTACACCAATAACTTAGATGATAACTCAGAATTTGAATCATCGCATCGAAAAGATGGAGAAAAAAAAGAAGAAGAAGAAGAGAAGAAGAAGAAGAAGAAGAAGAAGAAGAAGAAGAAGAAAAAAAAAAAAAAAAACACCGCGCAATTAAACTTCTTCGCGTACTCTCCCTCCTACTACGTTATCGTCGCGAGATTTATTTCGCATAAACATCGGCGAAACATCGGTGAAGCATCGGTGAAATATGAGCCACGCGTTATATGCACGTGCGTACATACTGAGCACTCACGAGTTCCTGCAAACCATTGATGATGGTGATGTTTATGATGATGATGATGATGACGATGATGATGATGACGATGATGATGATTTTGATGATGATGATTATTAATATGATGATGATTAAGAATATGATTATGAATATGATGGTGATGATAAAGGCTCTGGATGAGTATATCGGTGTAAATGAGAATATGAAAATGAGAGAAAAGTAATGGGTTAAACAAAAACATAAACGGAGCTGACTGTAATATAGGTTCGTCATTCACAATTTTAGTCCGTATTAACAATAAAAATAAAAAAATTAAAAAATTAAAAAAAAAAAAAAAAAAAAAAAAAAAAAAAGTCGCAGCTGCAACACTTAAAAGTGTTGGCAAAAGGTGCATGAGTATCAAGCCAGATACTATAAGGTCCATATGTAAACGTTATCAGTGGCGTGCAGAAGAAACACCGAAAAACTTTTCAGAAATATTGAAATGTCATGGATGGATGTTCTTTAGAATAGTATTAGGCATGATAAGAGCCAATTATTTTATAATTATCATGATTGACTTATTGTTAGTCGCAGCGGGCCAAGTATGGAAACAAAAGGCATCAAAAATCTCTGCACCATTGCAATACTTTCTCAATTTTTCTACTTTCATTAGAGTGAGAAAGTAAAAATCATGACTCCACTTGAGAAACCGGAATTTAAAAAATCAAGAGTCTAAAATACTCCTGAAAGCGAGTCCTTTCCAGAAAAAAAATACGGCTTTGACACAAATTTAGTCAAAGTTAGGATTTAGCGCCCCGATAATTTTCATGTTTAGGCCCCTCAGGGGGGCCTATCTCAAAAACTCTGTGAGACGACCCCTAACGTGTGATACATCGATCGAAAGGGAATTAAAAACTGAGCATTTTGGCAGAAATGAGAGGTTCATATCATTTTTCACGTTCGAGATGATATCGAATTTTGTAAACCGAACTGTTACATTCGATATCTCGAACGTGAAAAATGATATGAACCTCCCATTAGCGCCAAAATGCTCAATTTCTAATACCCTTTCGATCGATGTATCACGCGATAGGGGTCGTCTCACAGAGTTTTGAGATAGGCCCCCTGAGAAGCCTAAACGTTAAAAATTATCGGGGCGCTAAATCCTAACTTTGACTACATTTGTGTCAAAGCCGAATTTTTTTCTGAAAAGAACTCGCTTTTAGGAGTATTTTAGACTCCTAATGTTTTAAATTCCAGTATCTCAAAGTGGAGTAATGATTTTTTGAAAATAGATCCATATCGAACTTTGACCTTCGATATATCAAAAACGAAAAACGGATCGACCTTCGATTTGCGCCAAAAGTCTTAGAATTGTATGCCCTTTCAAACGATGTATCACAAGATAGGGGGTGCCGTTTGAAAAATTTGAGTTGCGGGTCAGTAACCCTCCTTAAAGGGGGGACCCAAAAATTTTGACCCCCTCAAAAAATAGTTCCTATTAAGTTATAAACACCTCCCAAGTTTGTTTTTTTTATCTGCAGCCGTTCAAAAGTTATAGAGGGGTGCCGGGACTTAAGGCCCACCCTGTATACAGGGTGTAACAGATGTATCCCCCCCCCTGGCCAACTTTTGAACGAGTTGAGATAAAAAGTTGCGGTTGGACCATTCTTCATAATTAACTTTTTTTTTTAGGGGTCAAAACCCCCCAGCCCCCCTAGAGGGCCCCCAGGGGGGCCATCTCAAAATTTCAAACGGCAACCCCTATCTTGTGATACATCGTTTGAAATTGCATAAAATTCTAAGACTTTTGGCACAAAACCAGGCGTCGATATCTTTTTTTGTTTTCGATATATCGAAGGTCAAAGTTCGATTTTGAAAAAATCAGAACTCTTATTTGAAAAGTCGGAATTTAAAAAACTAGGGGTCTAAAATACTCTAAAAAGCAAGTCCTTTTAAGAAAAAAATACGGTTCTGCCACAAAAGTGGAAATTTGGTTTTAGAGCCCTCAACAATTGTCAAAAAAATTGCCCCTCAAGGGTTCTTTCTCGAAAATTCCGAGGCATTTTGGTGCAAACTGCAGGTCGATATCGTTTTTCGTTTCCGATAAATCGAAATTTGACAAAAGGTGAAAATCTAACTTTGCCATTCGATATATCAAAAGCCAAACACGATATCGACCAGCGGTTTACACCAAAATGCTCAGTTTGATGCGCTTTTTTGAGTGATGTATCACTCGATAGGTGTCGTGCCTCGTAATTTTTGAAAAAGACCCCTTGAGGGGCAAAATTTTTGACAACTGTTGGGGCGCTCTAAAACAAAATTTCGACTAAATTAACCGTCTTTTTTCTTATAAGGACTTGCTTTTTAGAGTATTTTAGCCCCCTAGTTTTTTGAATTCCGATTTTTCAAATGAGAGTTCTGATTTTTTCAAAATCAAACTTTGACCTTAAATATATGGAAAACGAAAAACAGTAGCGACGTCTGGCTCATGCCATAAGTCTTAGAATTTTATGCCCTCTCAAACGATATATCACAAGATGGGGGTTGCCGTTTGAAATTTTGCCTCAATGGAACCAATATGTCCTTTGAAATGGTTTTTATGATTGTTTTATGTTATTTTATGAGCAGAATGTTTCAGTTCTTTGTGTCACAGATTTTTGAAACAAACTTCAATCAAAATCATTCAATCATCAATGATTGACGATATGTTCTCATGTGTCGCTTTTAACAATCATTTTCAGTTTTTTTTGTTTTTTTGTCCGTTCATACTAATTTTGAAATTTTAAACATTCTTAAGGGTTGAATGTAGCAACAAGAGGTGTTTTTCTCTCTTTTAATTAGTGTGAAGATTGTCAAAAGAACTGAGTGCTATTTGATAAAATCCCAATTATTATAATTATGTATTCATTTAATCCATTTCCCCCTTTTTTTTTCGCTTCACAGAGCCTATGTTTCTCTTTGGAATGGTTCTAATGCTTGTTTTTGGTTGCTTCAATTGGAGAATATATCAGTCCTTTTTGTCACAGATTGTTTACCGATTCAAACTCAAATCAAAATTTATTCAGTCATCAACGATTGACGATACATGTTCGTGTGTCGCTTAAAGACGCGTTTTCAGTTTTTTCTATTTTTTTGTCCGTTCGTACTAAAATTGAAATTTTAGAGTCTTAAGAGATGAATGTTGCTACAAACAGTGCTTTTTTCTCTAGCCGTTACTTTTTGGATTGCTTTTGCTAAAATTCGTCCCAATAACTGAGCGATATTTGAAAAGTCCCAATTATTTTTGTTCATTTACTTAATTTTCCCTGTAATTGCTCAATGGAACCTATTTGTCCTTTGAAATGGTTTTTATGATTGTTTTATTTTACTTTATGGGCAGAATCTTTCAGTTCTTTGTGTCACAGATTTTTGACACAAACTTAAATCAAAATCATTCAATTATCAATGATTGACGATATATTCTCATGTGTCGCTTATAACAATTGTTTTCAGTTTTTTTTGTTTTTTTGTCTGTTCATACTAATTTTGAAATTTTAAACATTCTTAAGGGTTGAATGTAGCAACAAGATGTGTTTTTTTCTCTTTTAATTAGTGTGAAGATTGTTCATGTTGTTATTCATCAAAAGAACTGAGTGATATTTGATAAAATCCCAATTATTATAATTATGTATTCATTTAATCTATTTTCCCTTTTTTTTTTTCGCTTCACAGAGCCTACGTTTCTCTTTGGAATGGTTCTAATGCTTGTTTTAGGTTGCTTCAATAGGAGAATATATCAGTCCTTTTTGTCACAGATTGTTGACCGATTCAAACTCAAATAAAAATTTATTCAGTCATCAACGATTGACGATACATGTTCGTGTGTCGCTTAAAGACGCGTTTTCAGTTTTTTCTATTTTTTTGTCCGTTCGTACTAAAATTGAAATTTTAGAGTCTTAAGGATTGAATGTTGCAACAAACAGTGCTTTTTTCTCTAGCCGTTACTTTTTGGATTGCTTTTCCTAAAATTCATCCCAATAACTGAGCGATATTTGAAAAGTTCCAATTATTTTTGTTCATTTAATCAATTTTCCCTGTAATCGCTCAAAGGAACCTATGTGTCCTTTGAAATGGTTTTATGTTACTTTATGAGCAGAATGTTTCAGTTCTTTGTGTCACAGATTTTTGACAAAAACTTAAATCAAAATCATTCAATCATCAATGATTGACGATATGTTCTCATGTGTCGCTTTTAACAATCGTTTTCAGATTTTTTTGTTTTTTTGTCCGTTCATACTAATTTTGAAATTTTAAACATTTTTAAGGGTTGAATGTAGCGACAAGAAGTGTTTTTTTCTCTTTTAATTAGTGTGAAGATTGTCAAAAGTACTGAGTGCTATTTGATAAAATCCCAATTATTATAATTATGTATTCATTTAATCCATTTTCCCTTTTTTTTTCGCTTCACAGAGCCTACGTTTCTCTTTGGAATGGTTCTAATGCTTGTTTTAGGTTGCTTCAATAGGAGAATATATCAGTCCTTTTTGTGACAGATTGTTGACCGATTCAAACTCAAATAAAAATTTATTCAGTCATCAACGATTGACGATACATGTTCGTGTGTCGCTTAAAGACGCGTTTTCAGTTTTTTCTATTTTTTTGTCCGTTCGTACTAAAATTGAAATTTTAGAGTCTTAAGAGATGAATGTTGCAACAAACAGTGCTTTTTTCTCTAGCCGTTACTTTTTGGATTGCTTTTCCTAAAATTCATCCCAATAACTGAGCGATATTTGAAAAGTCCCAATTATTTTTGTTCATTTACTTAATTTTCCCTGTAATTGCTCAATGGAACCTATTTGTCCTTTGAAATGGTTTTTATGATTGTTTTATTTTACTTTATAGGCAGAATCTTTCAGTTCTTTGTGTCACAGATTTTTGACACAAACTTAAATCAAAATCATTCAATTATCAATGATTGACGATATATTCTCATGTGTCGCTTATAACAATTGTTTTCAGTTTTTTTTTGTTTTTTTGTCCGTTCATACTAATTTTGAAATTTCAAACATTCTTAAGGGTTGAATGTAGTAACAAGAAGTGTTTTTTTCTCTTTTAATTAGTACGAAGATTGGTTATGTTGTTATTCATCAAAAGAACTGAGTGATATTTGATAAAATCTCAATTATTATAATTATGTATTCATTTAATCCATTTTCCTTTTTTTTTTCGCTTCACAGAGCCTATGTTTCTCTTTGGAATGGTTCTAATGGTTGTTTCAGGTTGCTTCAATAGGAGAATATATCAGTCCTTTTTGTCACAGATTGTTGACCGATTCAAACTTAAATCAAAGTTTATTCAGTCAGAAATGATTGACGATACATGTTCGTATGTCGCTTAAAGACGCTTTTTCAGTTTTTTCTATTTTTTGTCCGTTCGTACTAAAATTGAAATTTTAGAGTCTTAAGGATTGAATGTTGCAACAAACAGTGCTTTTTTCTCTAGCCGTTACTTTTTGGATTGCTTTTCCTAAAATTAATCCCAATAACTGAGCCATATTTGAAAAGTCCCAATTATTTTTGTTCATTTAATCAATTTTCCCTGTAATCGCTCAATGAAGCCTGTATTTATAGTATGAAAGCGAGTTTTGGAAAATTTACCCTCTGAAAGAATGCCTATGAGTAATTTCTCTCATGAAAGTGTTTGGATTTATTTTATCTATGAGTGCTTTCAATTGATTTACCACATGAAAGCGCGCGTAGGATAAATTTACTGTATGAAAGTGCTTTGGATTCACATAACATTTGAAAACTTACATAGGTTTAATTCACCTATGAAAGCGTGGTTTGTAAATTTTCCTATGAGAAAGTACTTCGGATTTTTTGCCTTATGATAGCGCACTGTAGGTTAATTTACCGTAAGAAAGTGCGCTTTTGGACTAATTTTCCTTCTGAGAGAATTTGTCCGATCAATTTTCCTCATGAATGCGCGCTGGGGATTTTTCAAGCCATGAAAGCATGCTTTGTATTCATTTACCCCATGAAAGCATGCTTTGGATTAATGTACTCTCTGAAAGAATGCCTCTGATTAATTTTCCTCGTGAACGCGCGTTTAGATTTTTTTTACCCATGCGTGCTTTGGATTGATTTACCACATGGCGCATAGGATTAATTTAATCTTTGAATGCGCGCTTTGGATTCATACAACATTTGAAACTTACGATGGATCAATTTACCTGTTAAAGCACTCTTCGGATTAATATTTCATATGAAAGAGTGCTTCCGATTAGTTTTCCTCATGAAAGGGCGCTGGTGGTTAATTCACCCTATGAAAGCATGCTTTTAATTAATTTACCCTCTGAAAGAATCCATCAGATTCGATTCGTCCAAGTTGATTCGATTGTCCATAATCGGCTGCCAAGGAATTATATCATGGAGAAACAGGTAAATGAAGGACTTATACTGATGTACTTACACGTTGAGACAGAGGAAAATTGCTGAGATCAAAGATGGCCATAGAGGGCTTTCTAGAATCAAACTGTAGCCAATGAATGCTAAATGTTTGAGACAGTTAAAATTTTAGAAATACTCTTTAACAGATAAACAGTGGGGAAACATACTTCGCTGAGTAGGTAGGAGCTTAATGAAAGGGGTAACACTTTTCAGGAAGGATCTCAAGGCTTCTCCAATTCGGAAGAATCGGAAGATCCAGAGAGCACTCTTCGACATGGACAGATATGATGACTTAAGTTAAACTGGCAAGTTAAATCATGAGCAAAAATAAGAGGCTTACTATCACCTCACATATCAGACATTAATTCAGCATTATTTCAGTAATTTTTGATATAAACAATGACCTAATGAAGAATATGCATTACTGTGCATTCCTCATTGCAACTGCACTGATGTTTTCTGAACGGCAAATATATTCAGTCTGCAAAGCGGTCCATGCCCCACACGAAAGAGAACCAAAAATCAACAATAACAAGCCTCGAGATTTGAAAAGAGCTAAATACATATTTTCTTGCGAAAACCAATAAATCTTGATACCAAAATTAAAATAATAATACGGAGAACTAACAAACGAAATATCTTTGGTGTCCGAGTCATAATCCAAACGTAATTGCATTCGAAAAATCGCGTAACCTCAAACCTGGACACAAGACTCCCGCCGTAGAAAAATCACACAAGCCTACGAAGGCACAGGATTGGTGGAATTGTGAAAAAAAACGCGCCTAACGAAATACTTCTCGAAACTAGGTCCAAGCCGTGGAACGCTGAACATTAGAGGATGGCATAGTTCATAAGAAAGCATGCGTCTCAGAAACTAAAACAATTTCAATAGTGCATGATACTCATGCACTAAAACAACGAAGCTGGTCAATTGTTTCTTCTTTTTTTTCAGCTTCAATCATATTTGTATCAATGGAGGAACACAGAGAAAATACAGTTACTGAGAGTTGAAGACGAAAAGAATTGCAAAGTGGGGGAAGGACCAAATCAACAACAAAAAACAAAGAAGAAGAGCAGAGGAAAAATTGGCAAATCGCGTGGAGACTATTGTTAGCAGAAGGACGTGTATGCGGTAAGACCCTCCAGAGCAGAGCAGCGGAGAAAGAGAACGAGGATTGAAGAAAACAACAGAGAGCTATAGTCAGAAAGTGGTTGCCGCGCGCCGCGAAGAAATCACTTAAAAGACGACACATGATGAACATTAGCGACGATTAAGGAGGCGGGCGATAATAATCCTGAGAATATCGTCGACAAATTCAATACTCATCCCGTTAGGAGTCGTCGAGGGGTATTAAATCGAGGGTAGGTTCAAGGGTTGAGATGGGTGCAGAGAAAATGCGACCAGATGTGTGGGACGGAGTTTCGGCAAATCGCAATAGCAAGGATCAGCACTAGACGCACACTGGGTCAGAACACATTTTTTTTTTTTTTTTTTTTTTTTTTTTTTTTTTTTAAATAAAAGATTATCGTAAAAGAGACAGGAACATAGTTTGAATTTGCATGTTATAGCCGAGAACAAACAGAAAAATCGGAAGACTCCTTAAGTGACAGTACGTTAACCGTACTGGTGCAGATCAAGGGTGGCACAAAGGCATACGTATCCTCTCAGAAACCTCAAAAACCGCCCGGGTTTTTTCTTTAACCCATTCACTGCAAGGTTACGAAGACAAGTCAACGTTCACTAGCTCAAAATAAGTGGATAGTTAAATATCCTACACCGCGGTGCTGATTTAGCATACACATTAAATTGAAGGCGCTCTAGGAAGCATTATTAACGCTAAAACGCTTCGATATGGTTCAGACGTGGGGAAATGTGGATATCCTCTTTCAGTCACAGTTGATGATTAGAAGAAAGATGCTGTCGAGGGAACTGTTAATTTTCCGTAATTTTAGTGCAAAATACAAAAATAATTTAAAACTCCCAGAGTATTAAAAATCAAATCTTATTGACCATGCGTCAATTATTTGATCACTCACTTCACATTGCAAGTAATTTTGGCTTGCTATGTACATTTTAGAGAGGACGATTTAAATAGGTTTCTCGTTTCTCCCCATTGTGAGATGTTACGAGTGTATTGCGTATTGAGTGGCTTAACAAAACAACGTGACAAAATTACGGCAAACAGTGGGGCGAATTGTGGTGCTTCGGTCGCGAAGTTTTATGAGGCAAGTCTCGATCTACGCACAAGCGACGGTTTCAATGACTTCAAAAGTTCAAAAGAACGAAAATAGGAGGAGGGGGAAACAGGTACCAAGAACCAATATTGTTAAGAAATATAGCTTATTTGAATATGTCTATCAATAGAAAGTATATTTTCGAGTAAATTTGGCAACCTTGGGGCCGAGTCGGCAAACCCTAAAGTTATCGGAGAGGGCTGAACTTTTGCAATAGTGTAATTTTAGACCATACAAATGGTAAAAACTCGCCGGAGCCGTCCGGAGTGAACATCCATGACACTTGGGGGTTTTCGGAACAGCCTAATCCTAGTACTGAAGACTGATTAGGCTATATGGTGTATGCCAGCGAAGCACTGAACTATGGTATCTGATTGTTTCATTTAAATCACTGCCTTGTTAAAGCAGCAACTTGAGAGTCACTCTAAATCACATGTTCATTAAAACAACATTTGATTGGTCCATTTAAATCATCCGCTAGTTGAGCAACATGACTGTTGCCAGATTTAAAAGTTAAAAACACTTTCATTTTACATTGCTTCAAATGGAAATCTGGCAAGGCTGCTCAGTATTTGATCGGTCCATTTAAATCACCAGCTAGTTTATATTGATACCACATCTGGTTCTTCCATTTTAATCCACCGGTTCTGCACTAAATTGCTCTGTATAACTTCTCCGAAAGACAATCTTTATATAGAGGTGCATAAAAAAGGTAAACAAACTCCGGAATACTTTCTTTTGGAAGGTCGCGGTCCCTCCTAGCTCACGGAGGCTGTTCCAGTCAGAACCCATCAATTTTTCATAACCACCGCAGCAAACTTACCTGTTCAATTAGAACTGATGAGCTGCCTCAAAATCAAGGTACGCTCTCTAAGAGTATATACATATCTACCCGGCGAGTATAACACATCAAAACTCCATTCCTCATTTCCGAACTTTATCGCTGTCAGCTTAAAGTTGTGGACTGGTCGAAGTCGCTCCGTCGACAGCCGAGGACTGGGACTATACACACTCGCAGGAGCGTCTACTTTGACTAATGCGAGAACAGCTTTATTTATTGCTGCGGTGAAGCTTCAGGCTCAAGCTTGGTGAAAAAAAAAAAAGTAAAAATTAATGAGAGGGTTTACCGAGCTTTTTTTGTGCCAGGAGGGCGCCACCCGGTTGTTGCGCGGCGGCTTTTTCTCTCCGGGGCTTGATTTCATCGGGGGAGGCGGCTCGCGCCGGGCGGTCTCAGAAGGCGGCCGTAGTCTCCCGCGCGCCAAAGGCTGATAGTCCGCGCAGCGCCGAAGCGATACCCGAAGCTCGTGCGATCTATCAAACCTGGAGCGTTTGCTCTAAATCTGAAGCCTAATCGAACTCTATGGTCTAATGGCCGCAAACGCGATCTGCAGTATGCAACATGCACTGTGCTTGTCCACGACCACGGCGAAATTGAGAACAGTGTGAGTGTGATTGCGGCGCGAAAATTGAAAAGGAACACATGGACGCACGCAGTCCCAACACGGGGCTGAAAACCGTCGTTGATAGATTCAGTTCACCAATGTGACTCATGCAACTTTTTCGGTCATTTAATGTATTACCACGACGCGACATGAGCAATGAGCATTGATTGATCTGACGTTATGTTGTAATAGACAGTTTCATGGGACAGTAGGTTGTTTTAGTGACCAAGTAATAAAATTATGTTAGGAGATTTATTATGAAAGAGCGTAAGTTTTGGGTCGATTTGGGTCAAAAACACATTGGTAGCGCTAACAAAATCATTCATAGAAAAATGACCTGACAATAGACTTCGTACAGCTCCACAAAGTTTATGCACGCCTGGCTAAAGAGATTTCGCTGGGTGAACCAAAGATTTGGTGGGCTAAATTATAGCTTTTTACTAGGCAATTTTCCACCGAAGGTTTTGTCAGCGATACCAAAGTGGTTTTGTCTATTATTCAGTGTGGGAGGGGCTATTTGCTTTTGAAGGGGGAACGCAATTCCTATAGAATTGCAACGTCCTCAAACTGTAAGTATTCGATCGGTTTTTGTACTCACGTATAATATACCCAGTGGCGTACGCAGGATTTTTCTTGGGAGGGGCTCGCACTGATGAGCGTTTGACTGAAAATTGTTCCCCCCCCCGTCCCTCCACCCCAAAAAATCGGAGGTCTGGGGGGGCTTTAGCCCCTTAGCCCCCCTGCGTACGCCACTGAATATACCTATTATTTGTCCCATACTGAGAGGGGTCGTTGCTCCTCTTTGGTTTGTCCTGGTCATACTCGCCTTTCTTTATCTCTATGTCTGTCCATGACTTTCACTTGAAGTTACTTTTAGAGAGTTCCGTGTCAAAAATGAATTTCACTAGTCTTTTAATAAAAATCCGGTTGGGAAATACGTGCTTTATGAAAACGTCACGTAAACATCGGCTTGACGCGGAGTTATTTCAAATACGTGTTTCTCTTCTTCCCAACCAAGTTTTCTTACTCGCCAAAATGTGCCGGAAAAATATGACAAACCTTCCAAAACGGATCCGTAATTCTCACTTGAAGTATGTGCGTGTCAGAATGATCAGTGTCCAACCCTCAAAGCTTGTTCTTTATACAGGGTGAAACAAAATATTAGATTAGGTCGAACAATTTCTACAGAACTACTCTGAAGAAACAAAGTTTAAGCAGAAACGAAGCAGATTTTCAAAATAGCTTTGCCGAGCAAAAGTCCTGGCTCTACCGAAGCAAGTTGCGGTTGCCTTAAAGCATTACTTCGGTAGAGCCAAAGCAAGAAAAGAGGCTGTTACTCTAAAGAAGTGGTGTTTTGGTACACCTGCAACTTTCTCCGGTACAGCTTGAACACTTGCTCTTCGAAGCTATTTAAAAAGCTGCTTTGGCTGTACATAATTTTTGTTTTTTCAGTGTAGTGTGGATTTCGCTGTTGTTCACCGAGAAACATGAAATTATTTCGAGACCGTTGAGTTTTGAAACTCAACGAAAAGGGGTTGCAGCTCCATGACGAAGAAATTTCGCCAATTTTCTCAAACTTAAACATCCATTATATCTACGTCACTTTTTGACAGAAAATAAAAACGGAACGATCCAGTTTGTTTCGTACTTCCACTATTGAATGGTGTGAATCAATTGGCGACCTTTCAACAACCCTACTTCAAACTTGGCGCTTGAGTCGTCCATTTATAAAAACTCTGCGCTGCATCTCTCCCTTGTATGGAGGAGATAATCGATTTATTTTGACGGAAATCACGATCCGTGAATTCATTTCGCGGCACATCTTATAATATACACGAACGATTCACTGGCTGACTGAACGACCCGGCTTCAACCATAGACCACGGCACAAACGCCGTCGAAAACATTTAACGTCGAAAAAACATTTCGAACGGTTAAGCGCAATAAATAACGGGGCGCACTCTCTTGTCAGTCGTCTGGAATATTACCTTCTGCTCTTATGCGTTGTGCTCCAGACACACAAAGATTTATGTAAATATAAATGCTCCGATCCGAAACACACATCATATTTCATTCTGTTTGTGAGGTTAGGTTTTTTCGCATCTGAACCTGAACTCCGCGACCGGGCCGCGCGCAGGCACCGGCATATAGAGGTACTCATACTCCGTTTGTCGTATACACATTAGACTCACATTAAATTGAACGCGAAGCCAAAGACTGATACAGGAATTTGTTTGTCTCTCTCCTCCTATTAAAACGCATTCGCTGGAAAAGGACGGAGATAGGGGCCAAAGTCACGTGATGGCCCCCTCTGCTATCCTTTTCTAACACGTGCGTTCAAACGGAGGCCGGTGAGAGAGAAAGGCAAATTCCTGTATCCGCCTATCAAGCGAACGGCGCAATCGAGAGCGATTACTTTAAATATTTAATTTATTCTGCGATATCCATTCGCTCGGAGAAGAAAAAAAAAAACAAAACAAAAAAAAACGACAAGAAAAATAGACAAATTGCGCCCGCGTCTGAAATACGCGATCCGCAGATGATAATCATCAAGAGACGCACTCGTTTGCTCGCGTGCGATTATTTATTCGCGCGCGCGCATGTGCTCGGCGCCGCTTTTTGAAGAGTCCGAGGAATTCTAACCGGTGCGCACGCGCGCTCAAACGAAGAGTCAAGGATGCGCAGAAGTGCGTTTGTCTGGAGTGCATCAGTGTGGGTGATAAAAAGCGAAGTGAGGCCGAATCTCTAAATAGAAATATTTAATGACTCTAGCTTAAGTACCTGTGTCAAAAAGCGTATTTTCGCAGATGATCTGGTGTGCACAAGCACAACGAGCTATACCAATATGGAGTATTTCTGGAGGGGCGTGCTTTCGAAGCATTCTCTTATGTTTGTTCTATTGCGGCATTTTCTCACCGGCTCGGTCTGTTTGCCTCATTTTTCTTAACCTTTAAAATTTAAAAGACAAAACAAAAATGTGTGACAAATCCATTTGAAATTGGCGGTTTTAAACAAACGTACAAGTGTTTCAGAGTGGTTATCTGGACACAGAAATTGATAAAACTGTTGCTTTCGGAAGGATTTGCACTGTACAGAAACTGACATATGCCCGCAGAAAAAAGCACCAATTCTGCACAGGGGTCGTTGTATTATAATCGTGTGTCCAGATAGCCACTCTAAAACATTACCAGTTTCGTCCAAAACCAGTTTCCATGGCAGTAATTAAAATTGCAGCAAAAATATAAATGTGAAAAACAAGCCAAGTTCCCTAGTGGCTTTATTAATTTCCAACCTTTCAGCCACGAAAAGGAGTGAAATATGAAAGAAAGCCAAGTTTAAGTCTATGGCAAAGAAACCAGAATCAAATCGTCCATGATGTCACACTTTGGGATAGGACTTATAACATAATATCATACCCCTCGATTGGTACAGCTCCTTGGGCGTGCATTCCTGACTCGATTGAGTTGCGATGGAAACCAGCAATCATTAGACGCAACTGAGAACCCTCATATCGTTGGAGGTAAAAGGAAACTTCAACATTTGTTACAAAACGCACCATTCCTCACTCAGATGAGCCCCAAAAAACGACTAATCGAGTTATAATTATCTACCCGATCATTCGCGGAAATGTTCTTGAAAAACATTGCTGCATTATACACATTGTCCATTTAAACTCACCTTGATCAAAATAGCCCATACAGGTTCATAGCCGATTCCCAATACAGTATGGATATGAATGGTCTGCATGGGTAAGCGTGAATACCGTAAGGTCTGTAAGAATGTAATCTATGCTGTTAATATCCATTCAGACCAAAATGGTATCCATACATATATCCATGTAGACATACGTATACAAAAACCATATGTATGATGGATCGATCCATACAGTGGCGGATCCAGAAAATTTTTCTGGGGAGAGGGGACACGCCTATGAAATTTTAAAATTTTAACCGTCGTCGCGTCGTAAGAATAAATTTAGGGCTATTTTTGTTGAAAAAAGGCAACGATTGATGATTTGGGGGGCGGGCATCCCCCTGAATCCGCCCCTGGATTCATAGATACCCGGATAGTGAACGGGGAATCATTTATGGACCTGAATGAACCATTTTTACCAGGGAATCTAAAAAGTAAAATTCAAAGGTGCAGCAAACAAAATCCAACGACTGGAAAAAAAAACAAAAAACAAAACAAAAAAACAAAGAAAAAACGATACCTCCAAATCATTTGCTGCTAAGTATTAAACAAAATGCTGAGGCTTTGCACGATTGCCCTGCTGCTACTAAATTCAAGGATTGCTGCGCCCCGATTATAAAATTGATAAAATGTGGCGACCTCCACTGTTTCACAACATCAAAGACAAGTTAGTCGCATTGATAACATCAGAAAAGAGGGAGCATGAAAGTGTAAAAGCAGACACAAATCAGATGAAATCGCAAAATAAGAGACAGCGTGCGTGGTAATGCATTCATTTGAGGTCTGAATATTAAAGATACAAAATTTGTGAACATGAATTAAAATGCATCGATTCACGACGTTTCGTTCCCCAAATTAGGTTCAAACACGAGGAGAAAAGTCTCGCGAAGACGCGGAAGTCAGTGAGAAAAGATTCAGAGAACTGATTAGACGAGAAACGATGGAAAAAAATGTGTTTCGAAAAACAGTTTTGCACATCGGTGGACAGGCAAAGAATTCGGTAGTTGCCCGGATCGTTAGTTAGTTAAAAAGCGCAGGGTTGCCAGAAAACATGATCACCATCGACACTTCATAAAATCTTTTTTCTCCTTTTTTGTTGTTTGAAATGATGAGAAGGAGCAAAGCTGGATGCTCTTAATCCAGTCTATCCATAAATCGGGAGTTTCAAAGATCAATCCGCTGGTCCCCCTCAATAGGTTGGAAGATTGTCAAAGACTTGTTTCTAAAGAGTTTTGGTAATTCGAAAAGAAGGGGTTCATTTTACAATAGACTATGTAGAATTTTTGTACCAACTTTTGTTAAAATTCAAACAGCTTCATTTGAAAAATACCAATTTTTATCATTTTCCCATTGATTTCAATGGAAACCATAATCTTCATAACTTACTTAGCTGAAATTGCAAATTTCAAAAAAAACAAAACATAAAAAAAAACCCTCTGGGATTATTGAAAACAGCCTTCCTGCAAAATTTGAATGCAATTGGACCAATTGTGCAAAGATTATGTGAGGATACAGACAGACAGACGGACGCCACAAAAATTGTATACATTTACGTCTCCGAAATGGGTGTGTGTGTGTGTGTGTAAAAATGGAAAATATGTTAAGAAATATTGAAAAATCATGGATGGATGTTCTGTAGGATATCAAAAGGCCGATAATGTATAATTGTCATGATTGAATAAGTCGTGTCATAATAATCGAAATAAAATACCTTAAAAATCTCTACGTCACCAATACTTCTCAATTTTTCTAACTTCGTTAGTAATAATAATAATAATAATAATAATAAAATAATAATAATACATTACAATACATACTGCTCTTATGAGATGTAATGGCAACAAGGCATGAGAAACTTGTGTGTATTGCAGGTAAATCAATTACTGAAAACAAGTGGTGGCATTTTGATGATCAGGCAGATAAAGATCAAACTCAGGCGAAGGATGCGCGCGTTACTCCTCCTACCCATTCTGATTGGTTGATGGTTCCTTTTCTGCCACCACACGATGCAAGTTTTGTTATGCCTTCTTTTCTTTGCCGATTGATACTGAATTACTGACTTTCAAAATCGGTTTATCGAATTATTTACTTAGTCCGAGTGCGAGTGAATTGGTAGGCGGAAGATTTTACTTTTAATTAGAGCAACGTTTTCGGCACGGCAAAGCTTTATTTCGGACTATGCATAATTTACGCTTGAGCGCGCCATGCCGCATGCCGTTGCGACGCGGTGCTCTCAAATTCTGGAAAAAAATACAAAAATTCCACGTTAAATTAAATGGGGAAATACGTAAATTTTCTGTCAAATCTGGCAGCGCTGCGGAGGCGCGACAGCCGACAGCCGCGCAGTGACAGGTTGTTTCATTTTGCAAAAGCATCCGGGCTAAGAAACAGTTGATCACTCACGCTGAGGAATTTATTGAAATCTGAGGAATTTTGAATCACTCAATGGTTCTGAAAATTAATCGGCTTCTTTTAAGTGAAATTACTGCATTTTTCGATGGTGCCGTGATTTGAGCGACGCGAAATTTTTCGACTTCAACTTACATTCTTTCCAAATGGAAGAGTTGCTTTTTTGAGCTCGCATAGAGATCCAGCACAAAGCTTGCGACAGGTGTCCAATTTCCCAGCTCAAATCTGGTCGGGAATAATCAAAACAGCAGGCAATTAGTTTAGTCACCTATTGTTGAGTGTTGGGCATAGGTTCGGTTTTCTTCATATGGTTGAATTTGCGATTTTTGTTTGTTTTGTTTTGTTTTAGGACACAATAACGGTTTCTGAACAATTATTTCCAAAGTATATGCTTAAATTAATAGAAATTTTGACTCCGAAGGAGCAATTGCAAGTAACTTTCGAATGGAACAATGTTTACCACTCGACAGTAGGCGACTGTTAGCTGAGCACTTGCCACTTTGCTGAACCACTGTTTTTGCGTTTCATCATGATTATTGATTTTTTTCTTCCACTATGACAATAAGCGTTCTTGCAAGTCGATTTTTCTTTATGATAATTTTTTTATTCTAACCCTGAACGTTCTTGGTCCAATTTCAAAAACGCGTTTACTATAAGATACACAAGGTGTTGATGTAATTATTTTTTTTCAAACTGCGAAGTTGGTGTGCCATGCGCAACATTGTATCGTTCCAACCCGACTCCTTCGGTGCCTGTGGAAAATATTTTACGATGGGGCACATTGAATTCTCTCATTTTCACCATCGAATGTACAAGCAAAGCCATAACTTCTGCGACGACGATTCGACGCAACCCGCATTACATGTGCAGTGAATGCTGTCTTATCTTTCTTTTCTTTTGTTCTCTCAAGACCGAGCGAGGTTCGGGCTCCGTGTAATGCGGGTTGCGTCGAATCGTCGCCGCAAGATAAATGGCTCTGCTTGAATGTGAGGTCCCTGTCTTGGCCTAAATTGACCGCGGGACGCAAGTGGGATACAACCGTCAAGATTTCGATGAAATATTTGATCAAGGTTTTTCAAGGTTGACGAGGTTTTTTTATGGATACATCCAGTTTCAATCGTATGAGTGAGTTTCCAATACTTGAATATTTTGCAAAATATAATCAGGCAAGAATGTAATACTACATTTACAAAATAGTTCCGGCGCTGCAAATGACAACAGAGAGGGGATTAAAGGAAGGTCGTAAATTAATTGATCACGGATACGGTTAATTTTGTCAATGTCCTCCGTGTTTGGATGGATCTGAAACGGTATGAATGCTTGGGGTTCGACAGAGACGTTTGAAAAGACACTTGAGAGAGCGATACATTTTTGAGAAGCTATCCACGTGTCGTTGGGAAGGGAAGAATTCGTATATCGCCTCCGAATGGGTGGAATTTTTGAAACGCGAATGATGCGAAAGAGCCGAGAGATAAATCAAACCAAAATGACCTTTATTGGCTTACATGAAATGAGATAAAAATCGGACAGAACTTATTCGAGAATCTCGGAGGCATCTTGAAATGGAAACGGAATTGCAGAGCGAGTGGACCTCACATTGTATAATTGGACGGCATTGCGAACACAAGGGGGATCAATCCAATTAAAATCCAATCAACTCCAATCAAATGACTTCGAAATGTTCTCGGGCAATGTCACGTTGGGCCTAGAGCACTCACCGATATACCATATGGTCAGAATTCTTTGGTTGGGGAAAAAAATTGCCAAACTTTTGATGACAGCATTTCGTGTTTTTCTCGAGGTAAATTCAGGATCCTTTTAAAAAAATCAAGCCTTTCGAAGAAAACAAAAACAAAACAAAACAAAAAAAGGAGAAACAATGCATTTAAATGAGAATTATGAGTAAAAGAACTTCGAACTTTACGGAGTAAAAAGTTCTGATTAAAACAGAAGAGCCAGTAAAGAAATTGTGATATTTCTGAACAAAAATTCTAGTTGAAAAAGCAAAAATTTTCCATGTCAGAAAATTCTACTTGAAAACACCAAGAATTATCGTTAGAATACCACGTTGTACCCGTCATTCTCTTACTTTCTTGTAATTCCAGAATTTCTTACAATTTTAAAAATAATTCCTAGTGAAGTCAAGCAGAATTTCTAGGATGGAAAAATTCGAGCCTTTCTGACCAGATTTTTCGTCCAGAAATATCGTAATTTCTTACTGGAGGGCTATTTAATTACTCGCGCTTCCGTTTCCTCCAGAACTTTTTTCTCCGTGAACAAGTGGATAAAGGAGCCTTTTAATGGAAAACAGAGAAAAATACATTTTGATATAAATTTGTGGGTGACTGCAGAGCTTGTAAATGAACTAAGCGTTGATTCTATTGTACTATTGTAAAACAATAATAGATTGATGTGTACCCTTAAAATCTCAAAAATTCACTTCTAACTTCAAAAACAGCAATCAATAAACCACCTTCTCCTGCCACCATTGTAACCTATTCAGCCCAGTTTGGGGTATACCTCCACTTTGGATATTTTTTGACTGACTTGAATTTTGCTTTGTTGCTATGCAGTGGCGTCGCGTGCAATCCGGCAACGCAGCATTTTGTCCATTTGATCCCATAGAAATATCGATTCGAGGGAGTGCACTGTGCACCCCCAATGTTTCGATCTTTTTCATGGGTTTTAATGGACCATATGCAACGTTGCCAGATTGCACGCGACGCCACTGAGCAAATAAAACATCTAGGCCCAGGAAATGTACGGGACGGACTATTCTAGGCTGTGAGGTTAAGTCGCACCAAAGTTGAGTCTCGTCCAATCAAAATTCTATGGATTCGCTGCTTTTATGGTAGTTCTTGAATCTTAAACCTCTCCCCTCCGTCTTACAGATTTATTGGGCTCTAGTGATTCACAACGAAATAATCGAACATACAGAGCAGCGAAACTTAGTCAGAGATTTGAACTGGAGAAATTGAGCGAAAGACGATGTTGATGAGCAGGAGGTGAGGAATCTGTGAAGAGGAGAGAAGAGGGGAAGCATCCTTAAGGAGACGACTAGACTTCTCGAGTGTCCGAGAAGACGCGATAGCTCGATGAAAGAGGATTTACAGCATCAAAAGAGACGCTGCAAAGGTGATGAGTCTGCTTGTTCCGCGTGAAAATGGTTGTAAAGGAAAGGGGAGTGGATGGATGGGGGGGGGGGGGTTAGCATGACGAGCGAGGGTACAGAGTGAGGACTAATCGAAAGTTTCCCGGCTAAAGGTCTGCGCCCGTCAATTTGAGTTAATTGAATTTACCCAGTTTTGCGATGACAGAGGGCGGGAGCGCGGCACCGTCTTTAACCGCACAGAGGTCATTCAACAAAGATAATCATAGAGTCCTCGCAGTCAAGAAAGTTGTGCCATCTAAATCCTTGAAAAATATCGAACTATTGAATGTTTGATACGAACCCTCTATTTAGTCTTGTTCGACCTTCAAGATCGGTTTAAATGGAGAAAAATACAAGACTGCAAAGCTGTGACATGACAAGAGTTTCCTTGAACAATGTCCCAAAATCCTATTAGGAGTTCCAGCCAGCACGGTAGGCGAACTTTATTGGGAGGAGAACGCTATAAATCTATTTTTGATACCTACTTTCCCGAGTTGAGGTTCTAATAAGGTAACCATTTTGTCCGTTTCTCTTGCTTTCTACTAAGTACTAAGTACTAAGTAGTCCATTTAAGAGCGCCTAACTACAAAAATGCACACAAATTGTGATTTAGCGCCTACTTGTTGATTGGCGCTCTGAAATAGCCAACTAAGTGGTGAACGATTAATAATAAGAAAGAAAAACTAACAAAAGTGTTACCCTATAGAACCGCAACTACGCAAATTCTCATAACATAGATGCATCAAACTCTCAGAAACTCACATTTTATTTTAAGTTATGGCTTTAGTTTGCAATTTTTCTTGAGGGACAAAATATTATTCTTATTATTATTATCATTATCCCCCCCCCCCAAGAATGTTGAAATGATAGTTTGTCCTCCTTATTTCGTACATTTTAAGAGGTGACCTTTAAATAAGACAAAAATGAGCTACATCCTAGAGACAAAAGGAGACACCAAAGTCGCCAGATTAGGCTAAACATCCCTAAACTTCCTACTGACTTTTATGATAAATCTGGTGATTTATGCCATAAATCTGACAACAACGGACACAGTAAGCGGAGCGGACCCCTCCGGCCTCCCCCTTTCTCAAAACAAAATCTGTTAGTGCGACTTATAGAGATTACCTTTTTAACATCAGCCCAATATTGGGCGAATATATGCGTATAACCCATTCCACGTTGAGAAAACTTTCCTGTGGCCGCAACAAGATTTCTGTTAAATACTTGCATAACCCAGCTACCGGAATTTTTGGTTAGGTAAGTACTAAACAGAAGTCTTGTTACGGCAATCGGGAATTTTTCTCAGTGCACTACGGTTTAAGATCGAAGAAAAGTTGTCGGAAAAAAGGCATACAAAATCATCGTTTTTTAAGCTTTTAAGCCTAAGTTGAAACGTTTCAGAGATATTTCTAGTTTGAAATTATTTTTTAGAAGTGTTTCCGGTGATTAAAATTGGTATTGAACGTTTATATGTGATAAATTGATGATAAATTTACTTTCTCATTTTTGCCACGTTTTGGCTATCTTAGACTTAGTGCATCCCCCAGATTAGGATATTTTCTGACTCCAAATATTAGCCTGATCTTTTATAAAAGTCCTCAAAGAGCAAGGAATACATTCTGAATGAGAAACTTTCTGTGGCCGCAACAAGATTTCTGTTTAAAACTTGCATAACCAGCTACCGGAATTTTTGGTTAGTAAGTACTAAACAGAAGTCTGTTACGCAATCGGGAATTTTTCTCAGTGCACTACGTT